>JXCR01043835.1:16760-32140 GCA_002079205.1 Phalaenopsis hybrid cultivar
CTAGAGTGTCAAATTTGGTATTGTTAACCTCCAAAAGTGAATGGTTTCAAGAATACTAAATAAAATGTTACCTTTATTTATTATAGGTCGATAGGTTATAGAATGAGGCAATAGTCATGAGATTTTGAAGGACCTAATCAATTGAAAGTGCTATATTCTTAGGTAAAGTAGCATTTTGGACAAAATTGTATACTGTGGTGGAGAGCTTTCTTAGCCAACCATAAACCATTTGTCGGAGTCGGCTTCATATCCAAAATTGTGGTAACCATTAAGGTTTATTTGGGACAATAAATTCATAAAGTCACAATCATATTATATAATTCTTTTCATATTTCCTTATTAATTCATCTCTTTTTATCACAAAACTTGATTTTTTAATGAGATTGATCTAATAATGTACTACGCTAAATGGAAAAACATGAATGATTTATGTTTTAAGAGTATCATTAAGCATGTCCATAATTGTAGTTAATCATATATGAACTATTTTTCCTTAGGAGACTTGGAGTCCAAATACTTAAAGTCAATTTTCAAATTTAACACATTTAAAAAAAATCATGAACTTTAAATTTTTGAAATTTTGTATTAGTCTTACCTTATAAAATTTCTTAACACTTTCTATAGGGTTTCAAATAAATAACAACTTTTTACAACATTAAATAGGAAAAAAAATTATCAAAATAGTCTAACTAAATTCTAATTACATTATTTTTGTATTCTTTAAATATTTTTTGTGATAAATATAATATCAGTTCTCAAATATTAATTTCTTATTATTTTGGGAAATTTGGCTTTTGGCAACTAGAATTATGACTTATTGTCGGCGATGGCATGATTATTCTCTATGACCAAAATCTGAGCTCTCACATTTATCTCATGAGTTTCCTCAATTTTGTAAGTTTTCTCTCAATGGTGACATCTCTTGCAAACCTTGCCTTGCTGCGACTAAAGAAGTATAAATCTAAACCATATATTTCTTCCCTTCTGACCCACTTCATTTTAACATTAACCATGACAACTTTCTTCTTTCTCCTTTCTAAGTGTTTTCCATTTTCCTTGCCTTCTATTTCCATTGTTCATAAATCAAGTTTCTAAAAAAGTGAGGTATCATGACTAATATAAACTGCTCTAAGGCAACGTATCAATTGAACTCAAAACTATAATAATTATTATGAAAATTGATCTGCTCAAATTTTGATTGGCCATGAAAATTACATATAAACATTATTTAAAAAAAACAATTTTTTTTTTTCTAAAAAACATGCTATTTTTTTTTTCTAAAAAAACATGCTATTTTTTTTATCCAATCATTAGAGGATAGTACTTTGACATCCAATGATTTACAATTGGCTTAGTAGACCAACATAGGATTTTCTAACTATTATAATAAAATCGAACTGTTTGACATGTCATATGACATTGATTTAAAATTTTAAAGGACTAACTCTCAGTTACTCTGTCTTTAGTGAAANTAACAAAAAATATTTCTTTTCTAAAAAACATGCTATTTTTTATCCAATCATTAGAGGATAGTACTTTGACATGCAATGATTTACAATTGGCTTAGTAGATCAACATAGGATTTTCTAACTATTATAATAAAATCGAACAGTTTGACATGTCATATGACATTGATTTAAAATTTTAAAGGACTAACTCTCAGTTACTCTGTCTTTAGTGAAANAAAATTATGTTATTATGATATTCTAAATATTTCTATACTTTTTCATACTTTATCACTTTACCTTATTAGAATAATTTTATTGCAATTATAATTTTTTTATAAAATTAGCAAATAATAAATATAGTATATATTTATGCTGTTTCATAGTTGATTTTTAGTAATATTATAGGGTTTATGTAAAAAAAGTTTATNTAAATTATGTTATTATGATATTCTAAATATTTCTATACTTTTTCATACTTTATTACTTTACCTTATTAGAATAATTTTATTGCAATTATAATTTTTTTATAAAATTAGCAAATGATAATTATAGTATATATTTATGCTGTTTCATAGTTGATTTTTAGTAATATTATAGGGTTTATGTAAAAAAAGTTTATAAATATTTCATTCAAATGTTAATTTAGATACTATAATACTTAATTATTTTATTTAGAATAATTGGCTTATAGAAAATTTACATGCATGTCATAGACTTTCTATGTATTTATATATCAAACATCTATAGTTCATATTTACCTTAACAATAACTAAGTGTCAAACTATGCATGAAATGGTGCTTTCGCTTTCAAAATCCATAGTTTTTTTTTTTTTATGTAATAATAAAGATTTGAGACTTACACATGTAAATATGAAAGTTTAGGTATTACATATGAAAATACATAAGCATTGTATGGCATTTATGTAATATATTTAAAATTTTAGGCTATTTGATATTTCTAAGAAATTATTGTTAAATATCTATCTTTCAACAGAAATTTTGACAAACAAACTAAATTACTCAATTGAACATAAATGACTTTTTGATTTCTCGAGTCAAGTTCATATTGCTAGCCAATGAATACAATACTTTAGTTCGAATAATAAATTTTATGTGTTCAATCAATCCAAAGTTGATTCAAAGACAAATTTATTTTATAATTCATTTGCATTTCAAAATTATTCCAAGTTAATTTGACTAGTGATGATCAGGTTATAAAATTCAGATTTTCAAGATTTATTTTGAATTATACCTAAAATTTTATCTATCTATCCCAAGCACTAATAAGCTAGGTTTTCATCTTAGCTTTATTTTGTTGGCTTTCATTCACTTCAATTTAACTTTATTAGTTGATGTGCAAAGTTTATCTTATTGTTCAAATATTTATGGATTATTTAATTTTGGACCATAATTAATTCTTAATATTATTTCAANATGGCTTTCATTCATTTCAATTTAACTTTATTAGTTGATGTGTAAGGTTTATCTTATTGTTCAAATATTTATGGATTATTTAATTTTGGACCATAATTAATTCTTAATATTATTTCAAGTTAAGCATTTATCTTTAAGAGGTTATCAACTCTTGGACATAATAAATTATTTCCAATTTGGTTATCAATACATGAGTTGCTATTAAAAGTTGACATTCAATTTCTTGATGTTCAAAATNGAAGCATTTATCTTTAAGAGGTTATCAACTCTTGGACATAATAATTTATTTCCAATTTGGTTATCAATACATGAGTTGCTATTAAAAGTTGACATTCAATTTCTTGATGTTCAAAATTACTTATCTTAAATCGAGGTAAAGTGTATTTTTATTTTATTTTGTAAGTTTGTTGTGTATATAATTAACAAATTTAAGTATCTTATACGTCTGGTGAGTACAAAGTTGAACATAGCGTTGAAAAGTTGTTTTATTATATATAAAATGATAATTTTAAAGACAATATGGCTAGAGTTCATCCATTTTGATTTTCATGGTAAACTTTTTCCAAATATAATTAACTAATGAATCTAAATTTAATTCAATTAATTTAATCTTCTTATAAAGCTATAAGTATGAAGTTTATTTTCAAATTGAATCTCAATTCAATTTAAACTCTATTGATTTCATGATCATTAGGATGGGATTATCTCCTAACATGATTTTAGATTTTGCATGCCTAGAGTGTCAAATTTGGTATTGTTAACCTCCAAAAGTGAATGGTTTCAAGAATACTAAATAAAATGTTACCTTTATTTATTATAGGTCGATAGGTTATAGAATGAGGCAATAGTCATGAGATTTTGAAGGACCTAATCAATTGAAAGTGCTATATTCTTAGGTAAAGTAGCATTTTGGACAAAATTGTATACTGTGGTGGAGAGCTTTCTTAGCCAACCATAAACCATTTGTCGGAGTCGACTTTATATCCAAAATTGTTGTGACCATTTAGGTTATTTGGGACAATAGATTCATAAAGTCACAATCATATTATATAATTCTTTTCATATTTCCTTACTAATTCATCTCTTTTTATCACAAAATGTGACTTTTTAATGAGATTGATCTAATAATGTACTACGCTAGATGGAAAAACATGAATGATTTATGTTTTAAGAGTATCATTAAGCATGTCCATAATTGTAGTTAATCATATATGAACTATTTTTCCTTAGAAGACTTGGAGTCCAAATACTTAAAGTCAATTTTCAAATTTAACACATTAAAATAAATTCATGAACTTTAAATTTTTGAAATTTTGTATTAGTCTTACCTTATAAAATTTCTTAACACTTTCTATAGGGTTTCAAATAAATAACAACTTTTTACAACATTAAATAGGAAAAAAAATTATCAAAATAGTCTAACTAAATTCTAATTACATTATTTTTGTATTCCTTAAATATTTTTTGTGATAAATATAATATCAGTTCTCAAATATTAATTTCTTATTATTTTGAGAAATTTGGCTTTTGGCAACTAGAATTATGACTTATTGTCGGCGTGGCATGATTATTCTCTATGACCAAAATCTGAGCTCTCACATTTATCTCATGAGTTTCCTCACTTTTGTAAGTTTTCTCTCAATGGTGACATCTCTTGCAAACCTTGCCTTGCTGCGACTAAAGAAGTATAAATCTAAACCATATATTTCTTCCCTTCTGACCCNTTAACTTAAGAATATGAATTAAGCAATTAACATTTAAACTATTAAGTTATTATATTTTTTACAAAAAATTTAGATATCAATATGAGATCTATATTAATTATTAAAGTATAAAATGTAAAACATGTGTATATCTAAATATTACATTTAAAAAAAAAGATAAAAGAAAAGTTCTTCTAAAAAGATCATATATTTATAAATATTACATGCTTGGATTAATTAAATGAGTAAATAATTTACAACATAGCTAAAAAAACAAAACTGTTTCGCCATAAAGACACATGTTTATGGTTTGGGCCAGGCCTGAAAATTTAATAAGTGAAGTGATTCATAGACTTGGACTTAGGCCCANATTAATTATTAAAGTATAAAATGTAAAACATGTGCATATCTAAATATTACATTTAAAAAAAAGATAAAAGAAAAATTCTTCTAAAAAGATCATATATTTATAAATATTACATGCTTGGATTAATTAAATGAGTAAATAATTTACAACATATCTAAAAAAACAAAACTGTTTCGCCATAAAGAAACATGTTTATGGTTTGGGCCAGGCCTGAAAATTTAATAAGTGAAGTGATTCATAGACTTGGACTTAGGCCCAGATGTCCCTATCTTCAGTTAATGAATCTCATTCAAACAATCATTTCGATTTCATATTTTATAGAAAAATAAGATCTACATTCTGCGGCAGGATCCTTTCAAATATATTTGATAGTTNTTCAATTTCATATTTTATAGAAAAATAAGATCTACATTCTGCGGCAGGATCCTTTCAAATATATTTGATAGTTCATAATATTACAAAACCCTTGGTGCAATTTATGAAAGAGCTAACAAAAGAAGTCATCTCATGATTTCCATCTTGATGCAATGGTATTAACCAGCCTTTTGGTTTAGTTTTTTTTTTTTTTTTTTTTTTTTTTTTTTTTTTTTTTTTTTTTTTTTTTTTNTTTTTTTTTTTTTTTTTTTGAGAGATTTATATACATATTATAAAATTCTTATATGTTTGCATATCTAATATCTAAACTTTGATATTTACTTATATTGAAAAGTATTAATTTTTATAACAAATTTCTTACTTTATGTTGAGCAGGTAAATTATTAATTAACAAGTAAAGCTCGAGTCACTGATGGCTCTTTATAGCATGTTTAGTCTTTTTATAGTTGAAAAATTTGCTGCGGTAGAATAATTGTTTATCGTCTTAATGTTGCATTAAGATCCATCACACACAAATAAATGAAATGAAAAGTAGCAGCAAAATTCACCACTAAAAAAAAAGGTTTTTGGCTTCCCTTATTTAAAGGCGCTTTTAAAGACAATTCTAAGAATATTAAAAAGATGCATAAAAATAGTTTAAACCACTGTTAATGGCCTTTGCAATGCTAACAATTATAGTGATTTAAAATCCGCTACAAAGAACATAACAGGGGTTTCTGTAGAAAGTGCTGCAAAAACTTTCTTTTATAATGAAAATACCATTATTTTTATGTGGAAAACCCCTAGAAAGTGAAAAAAATCACAAGGTCAAACCCAATCAAAGTAATCTACTATGTAATTATTATTACATATATTCACTCTTCTCTTAAAATAGAGAAGATGGAACAACAAAACTTATAATCACAGTTGAATAATAGTAGTTTATCTATAATAGCCATAATTGGGTTACAAAAAATATGGTATTTATTTATAAAAGTAATAGTTAGCCACAAAAGTCATATTTGGTTGTTATAAATGCAGTAGTTGGCCATAAATGTTGTAGTCGCTGGTGATAATAGCGATAGATGGTCACAGAGGNCAAATATGGTATTTATTTATAAAAGTAATAGTTAGCCACAAAAGTCATATTTGATTGTTATAAATGCAGTAGTTGGCCATAAATGTTGTAGTCGCTGGTGATAATAGCGATAGATGGTCACAGAGGTTGTAACTGAAAACTATAATAATAATAGTTGGTCACAACGATCGCAGTTGGTTGCTACAAAAGTAGTAGTTGATCATAAATGTTGTAGTTAGTAGCTGAAAATATCAGTAGTTGGCCACAAAGGCCTTAGTTGAAAACTATAACAACAGTAGTTGCTCACTCGCCATAATTAGTGGTTAAAAAGGCAATAGTTGGCAATAAAGGCTATAGTCGATGAGAACAATAGTTGTGGTTGCTCACAGAGCCATAACTGAAAACTATAGCAGTAGTAGTTGGTCACAAAGGCTATAGTTAATTTTTACAAAGACAGTTGCTGGTCATAAAGTTTGTTGTCTATAGCTACAATAGTGAAAGTTAACTGCACAAGTCGTAGATGAAATTTGTAACAATATTATGATAGCCTCTCAGTTCAGGTGTGCTTGCACTCTGGGGTTTCACGGAAGTATACGTGTCGTATCATTAATATCAGATTAATGAGTCCAAAATATTGATCCCACAGGGATCAAGGCAGTTAAACTTAAGAGAGGTTCTAGCTTACAAGGTTTAGTTCTTAGCCTGGAATTAAAGTTAATTTTTGTTATGATTACTAGTCCTATCGAATTTACACTAATCCTACTAGTTTACTCCTAAAGCAATTCCACTAAATCTAATTAAACTAGTGAAAATCAAGATATAAAACAACCCTCACTTGCAATAATCTAAGTGGAGCACAGGAATAGAATACTTTGAATTACAAATGTGGCTAGTGATAAATATGAGCAATTCTCTTNCTAAACTAGTGAAAATCAAGATATAAAACAACCCTCACTTGCAATATTCTAAGTGGAGCACAGGAATAGAATACTTTGAATTACAAATGTGGCTAGTGATAAATATGAGCAATTCTCTTCTTTACTCTATCCCGAGTGCTTAAAATAAGTTTGGTTGAAATTATTTTAATTCCTTAAACTCCAGTTTGAACCTGTCAAAGATTATTTCTTCATCTATTTGTATTGTCATATGGACTACTTTTCCTTCACCCACTAGTTCAATGTGAATGCCCTAATCGTTCCTCTATAGCCCTCCCAAGTCAGTATGGATCACAACAACTTTTAACTAATCATTTGGCCATAATGAAAAGTAAATTAAGCATGGAAGAATATTCATCGCATTAAAGATGTACAACCAACTCTTAAAATACTCTACTATTCTTACACAACCTACTTATTCATCAAGAGAGAAAGGTAAAAAGAACTACTCACAACGCATGGAATAAACACCGCAAAGTATTTTTCAAATAAAGTAAATCCACTAAAATTGTGTTCATAGAAGAGTACAACACAAACGGTGAAAAATACTTAGCTTTTTTTTTCCTTTACAAAATTTTTTAAATGTCTCCCCAAGGGATCTCCCAATTCTTGCTGCAATTTTGAGAACCTCCTCTCTAATACAACACTCAATCCTCACTAATGTCATAATACAATGATCAAATAAAATAANCGGTGAAAAATACTTAGCTTTTTTTTCCTTTAAAAAATTTTGTAAATGTCTCCCCAAGGGATCTCCCAATTCTTGCTGCAATTTTTGAGAACCTCCTCTCTAATACAACACTCAATCCTCACTAATGTCATAATACAATGATCAAATAAAATAAAAGTTACTACCCTAAGAACTACAAAAAATTTCCCTTAGTGTTCCTAAAACACTTAACCTTCTTCTTTCCTTCTTCCCTTCTCTTCTCAACACTAAATACGTCAGCATATGTCTAGCACAACTCCTTGAATTATGTGAAAAAAACTGCTGGAACAGCCCCCANTAAAAAATTTCCCTTAGTTTTCCTAAAACACTTAACCTTCTTCTTTCCTTCTTCCCTTCTCTTCTCATCACTAAATACGTCAGCATATGTCTAGCACAACTCCTTGAATTATGTGAAAAAAACTGCTGGAACAGCCCCCAAGCAGTTCTGGTGCTTAAACACCACAGGGTTGGTGCTTATGCACCAAGCTCTATGTATTGGTTGGCTGGTTTTTTGTTCCTAGGAACCAGAGGGATGGCTCCAAGGCCCTTGGAGAAGCGCCTTGGCACCCAAAGGTTGGCGCCTAGGCTTAACTTGCCTTTAGCTCCTTTTCACCTTGACTTCACTTTGTTTCTTCTCCACTTCATTCCAGTTCTCCTACCTATTGTACCTGTAAGAAAAAAAAAATATCTAACTTTAAAGTGCAATTTCATCTATAAACAGGTGCAAAATATAAAGAAAATTAAGCATGCTTTAAGCAATATCAAAATCCCCTAAACTTAAACGTTACTTGTCCTCATGTAACACTAAAATTTTAAAATCAATTTTATTAATTTGAGGGAATGGGTTTCATTAAAATTATTCACAGTTTTGCTTCAGGAAATACATAGAGTAAATTTAGATTAATTCTAGCAAACTAGTCTATCCTTGGGTATGAGTAAACATATCATCTATCTTATTTTCTTTTCAATTTACAAAGGAGTAAATGCTTGCTAACTTAATTATTTTATATGATATAAAGATAGAAATTAAGCACTTCATTTTTAAAAAAAGCCTACACATTTACTTTCAATACATATAAGCTTAGGAATGTAAGAATGTTTCTACTTTAAAAAGAACCCACTGAAACCAATTTTTGATTATGCTTCTCATCAAGCTTCTCCTCCCCTTAGTACTTTCTTTTTAATATCATCTTTTTTCTTACTGTAGGATTTTTATTTCAATCCTTAGCTATACTTTAAAAAAGATTACTATATCTTGTTAGATCTTTAATAATTTTGAATTCCACTGTAACCCTGTAAAGTAAAAGCTATCACACTCTTTCACTTAATCTTTTAAATTTTTCAAAATAAATGTGTAATACTTGAAATTCATATTTTGACAAGAGGCATACTTCTTATAAAGTGTATATCTAAGATACCTAGGTTAAAAAATAAGTAACTCTTTGTAAAAGTAAATAGTGAAATCATTTTTCTACTAGTTAAATTGGAAGTTTACTACACACTAGTCTAGACTTATTTACATGGAATGGAATTTTAAATTAAAAAAAAAACTATGTTTTCTTTACTCACACTTTAAATAATTTCAAATTAACACTACATATCTCAAATTTCTTTTTAAAGCACAACAATCTAAAATATAGGTAAGTGCGACAAATAATTTTTAAGTTTTTCAAAATCCTCATCCCCCCCTCCCCAAGTTGATTTTTAGCACATGTAACAATGTAAAGCAGAAATATAAGCATGATGGAAAACTTAGCATATAAATACATCCTAGAACAAATGTCTATCTCAAACATTTACAAGTATACACAGGAAAGGTCTAACATGTTGTAGTAGGTAAATTGCAGCTAAGTGGGATTTACATGAAAGTACATCAGAAAGAATAACAATACTACAACAAATAAGTTTGACATGAGTCCAAAGCAATAATAAGTTAATCCTAAAATACAAACACACCACAACAACACATAATACAATGTACAATACATCAAAAATATAAAAAGTAAATACTACAGTACTATAGCAGGGAAATTACAGAAACACAAGTACATCCACATCAATAAACACAAAAGCACTAATGAACAAATGAGGTTAACTCTTCCTCCTTCTCATCACACCTCCCTTCTCCACTTCTTTTTTCCAACATAATTCCCTCTCATTTGACTGTCGAATGCTTTTAAATAATTTTTGTAAGGACAATCCTTGGTAAAAATTTGTTCTTGTTGTATTGGCTTATGTGTTGCCAACCTCAAGTATATCCTTGTCTTATAAGATATACGCCATTAACAGTTCAAATAAAAAAGGTACTCCACAAGCTTTTCAAATGGCTAGTTTATTGAACCCCCTAAATAGAAGAACCATATCAAAAATAGGAGATAAAGAATTGAGATGGACCTTCCTATGTCTAAACTCAACATGTCTCTCATAAATCTTTAAGTTCGATTGAGTACTAAGATGTAGATGATTTGGTTGATCCTACTACTCCAAGAGAACATACACAAGTCTATTCACACCGAGAAGATTAAGTAATCACCTCTCTCAAACCACACTATGAAAAAGGTAATCCAATTACAATTTAAACTTCAACACACAAACATCGAAAATGAACACCATAATAACAACAATACATCACACTAAAAACTAAAACAAACTTAGGTTCCAAAGAAGTGCTTGGTTTAACGTCATCAACCCAACAAATCTAGAATTTACTCAATTTCACCCAACATTAAGAACACAAAACTAACACTTTAAATACTCTACCACTTATAGGATCTTTAATATCAATAGCACTAAAAGGATAAAATTTGACTATTGTTAATGATCCTAACCACGTGAACTTAAGTTTTCCACGAAATAATTTCAATCATGTATTGTATAGTAAAACCTTCTATCTAGGCTCAAAATCATTTCTATGAATCTTCCGATCATGCCATTTTTTCAATTTTTCTTTATAAATTTTTGCAATTTCATAAGGTTCTTGTCTAATTTTCTTGAGTTCATTTAACTGTAGTAATCTCTTCTCACCAGCTTTTTTCTTTTTGTAATTGAAGTCCTTAATAGCTCAATAAGCTTTATTTTCTAATTCCACTGGTAAGTGACATGCTTTTCCAAATATGAGCCTATATGGAGAAATTCTTATAAAAGTTTTATAAGCAGAATTATAAACTCATAATGCTTCATCTAATCTCATTGACCAATCTTTTCTATTAGCATTGACAGTTTACTCTAAATTTCTTTTGATTTCCTTATTGGATATCTCTACTAAACCACTCATTTGAGGATGGTAAGTTGTGGCTATCCTATGCTTTATTCCATACTTAATAACTAATGTCTAGCTTTTTTTATTCCTAAAGCATCTTCCCCCATCACTAGTGATCAATCCAGACATACCAAATTTACTAAAGATATTATTCTTTAAGAATTTAGCTACATTTTGAGCATCACTATTTGGAAGAGTTATTGCTTCAATTCATTTTGAAACATAATCCACAAATATCAGAATATATAAATTTACTAAAGATGGCACAAAGGGACACATAAAATTTCAATGCTAAACATTAAAAATCTCAATCTCCAAGGCAAAATTTTGAGGCATTTCATCTCGCTTAGAAATATTGCCAACTCTCTGTCATTTATCATATATATATATTTGAGGGAATGGGTNTGTCGAATGCCTTTAAATAATTTTTGTAAGGACAATCCTTGGTAAAAATTTGTTCTTGTTGTATTGGCTTATGTGTTGCCAACCTCAAGTATATCCTTGTCTTATAAGATATACGCCATTAACAGTTCAAATAAAAAAGGTACTCCACAAGCTTTTCAAATGGCTAGTTTATTGAACCCCCTAAATAGAAGAACCATATCAAAAATAGGAGATAAGGAATTGAGATGGACCTTCCTATGTCTAAACTCAACATGTCTCTCATAAATCTTTAAGTTCGATTGAGTACTAAGATGTAGAGGATTTGGTTGATCATACTACTCCAAGAGAACATACACAAGTCTATTCACACCGAGAAGACTAAGTAATCACCTCTCTCAAACCACACTATGAAAAAGGTAATCCAATTACAATTTTAAACTTCAACACACAAACATCGAAAATGAACACCATAATAACAACAATACATCACACTAAAAACTAAAACAAACTTAGGTTCCAAAGAAGTGCTTGGTTTAACGTCATCAACCCAACAAATCTAGAATTTACTCAATTTGACCCAACATTAAGAACACAAAACTATCACTTTAAATACTCTACCACTTATAGGATCTTTAATATCAATAGCACTAAAAGGATAAAATTTGACTATTGTTAATGATCCTAACCACGTGAACTTAAGTTTTCCACGAAATAATTTCAATCATGTATTGTATAGTAAAACCTTCTATCCAGACTCAAAATCATTTCTATGAATCTTCCGATCATGCCATTTTTTCATTTTTTTCTTTATAAATTTTTGCAATTTCATAAGGTTCTTGTCTAATTTTCTTGAGTTCATTTAACTGTAATAANAATCTAGTTTGCAAAATCATATAGACAGTTATATCAACTCCAAAATATCCCTCAAATTCTGAATAATGACATTTTTTAATACTTTCATGGGTTTCTTTTAAGTGTACACATCACCTTCTCACCTGATCCTTACAAATTTATAAAGATATGGGTCATCCCAAAAGTATTTTCTGACATTGTAAATGAATTTTTTTCGTTGATGCTATGTCATGCCTGATCTATCCCAATGATTATCACAATAATGTAAGCCCTAGTAATATCACCAGAAACTTGATTTGCTCCCTTGTAAATTAATTGAGTTCTTAAAATTAGGTATTATTACTCACTAGGGTTTCTCATGCAAGTATACATATCATTTCNTCATGCCTGATCTATCCCAGTGATTATCACAATAATGTAAGCCCTAGTAATATCACCAGAAACTTGATCTGCTCCCTTGCAAATTAATTGAGTTCTTAAAATTAGGTATTATTACTCACTAGGGTTTCTCATGCAAGTATACATATCATTTCAATAATATAGGGCTCTATTTCGTCAGGATTATTGATCCCACATGGAAGGAGATAACGAGTCCTTAAAGCAAAGTTCTAGTTTACTACTCGAAGGTATTAGTTTGGAATGCAAATTACAATGGTTTATCTAACAATTACGCTTAAACTATAGCACTAAGTCTAAAGCTAAACAATCTATATCAATTAGTTTGGTAAATTTCAAGATATGAAAGCTACCTTTCTCTTGTGATTGCCTATGTGGATTTTAGGATCGAATAGCAAGAATTGTTAAAATGTCTAGTAACAAATAGGAGGATATATCTTGTTTACCCTCTTTCAAGTGTGTGAAGAAGTTCATATTTACTTGGTAAGTGTTTCTGCATGTCACCCTAGAAACCCTCAAGTTATACCCATTAAAACCTATCTCCCTATCTATTTGTATTACTTTATAGACTACTTTTCCTTCATCCACTAGTTCAATGTGAACTCCCTATTTGTTCATGTCATAGCTTTTCTGAGTCATTATGGGTTCACACTAAATGTTAACAATTCAATAATCAGTACAAAAAGTAAATGAAGCATAGAAGGAAAGATCTTATTATAAAGCATTAAACACATCATACAATTCCTACATATTCATCACAAAAGAAAAGCAAAGGAAATCTACTCATAAAGCATAAAGATTACAATGGAAATCAGAATCATTTAACAAAAAAATACCCTCAATATGCATTTACAATAAGTCCAATAAAAATAGAAACACGATACTTATCTTTTCTCCTCTAAGAAGAGTTAAAAAGTTCCTCCAACAATAAATCCAAATCCTCCCTTCAATGCTACAATGCTTCCCTTACAGATTTCTCTCTAAATCTCTTACCAAATCTCTCAAGAAAAGTGGAAATTTACTAACCCTAGGTCACCTTAAGACTCCTTGGCTTCTCTCTATTTCTCCTCCTCCTTTAGAATGTTTTGGCCCCTTAAAAATTGCTTCAAACTACTTAAAACCACCCCATAACTCCCCAAGTCGTGGTGGAGAAACTACTAAAAAATGGTTGCACCTTGTNAAAGGTATTAGTTTGGAATGCAAATTACAATGGTTTATCTAACAATTACGCCTAAACTATAGCACTAAGTCTAAAGCTAAACAATCTATATCAATTAGTTTGGTAAATTTCAAGATATGAAAGCTACCTTTCTCTTGTGATTGCCTATGTGGATTTTAGGATCGAATAACAAGAATTGTTAAAATGGCTAGTAACAAATAGGAGCATATATCTTGTTTACCCTCTTTCAAGTGTGTGAAGAAGTTCATATTAACTTGGTAAGTGTTTCTGCATGTCACCCTAGAAACCCTCAAGTTATACCCATCAAAACTTATCTCCCTATCTATTTGTATTACTTTATAGACTACTTTTCCTTCATCCACTAGTTCAATGTGAACTCCCTATTTGTTCATGTCATAGCTCTTCTGAGTCATTATGGGTTCACACTAAATGTTAACAATTCAATAATCAGTACAAAAATTAAATGAAGCATAGAAGGAAAGATCTTATTATAAAGCATTCAACACATCATACAATTCCTACATATTCATCACAAAAGAAAAGCAAAGGAAATCTACTCATAAAACATGAAGATTACAATGGAAATCAGAATCATTTAACAAAAAAATACCCTAAATATGCATTTACAATAAGTCCAATAAAAATAGAAACACGATACTTATCTTTTCTCCTCTAAGAAGAGTTAAAAAGTTCCTCCAACAATAAATCCAAATCCTCCCTTCAATGCTACAATGCTTCCCTTACAGATTTCTCTCTAAATCTCTTACCAAATCTCTCAAGAAAAGTGGAAATTTACTAACCCTAGGTCACCTTAGGACTTCTTGGCTTCTCTCTATTTCTCCTCCTCCTTTAGAATGTTTTGGCCCATTAAAAAATTGCTTTAAACTACTTAAAACCACCCCATAACTCCCCAAGTCGTGGTGGAGAAACTACTAAAAAATGGTTGCACCTTGTTGCCCAGAAGTTGGCACCTATGCACCAACCTTTCGAGTTGTTGTGCTAGTTCTAGTGCCTAGCCTCCAATAAGCTAGCAACAAGGCACTTGGATGGAGTGCCTTGGTGCTCTGTCTAGCAGTTAGGTGTTAAGTTTGCTAGTTCCAATATGCTCCATTTATTGCTCCTTTTCAACTCCCCTTCGCTCCATGTGTCCTACTTGTTATACCTGCAACTAAAATACAAGAATACCTTCTTTAAAGTATAGTTTCATCCAAAAATAAGTGTGAAAAATAAAGAAAATTAAGCATGTTGAAAGACATATCAAAACCCCCAAACTTGAAAGTT
>JXCR01043835.1:32756-48473 GCA_002079205.1 Phalaenopsis hybrid cultivar
ACAATCAGAATAGAAACATAAACAAGGAGAAAATATAACTGAATTACTTTCTACCACATGAGTCTATCATGAAAAATATACAAGCGTAAGCAGAAAAGACAAATATATAACAATAAGTGAATCTCAACTCAATAAGTTTAACATGAAATCCATATTAAAGAAAATTGCTACATCACAACAGATAAGTCCACATATTACTAGAGTAATAAGAAATACTAATGAAGGATATCTATAACATCAACATAAAACAATTCGATGCCCAACAAAAAATAACACAACACACTACAAAATCAAACAAACACACAAATACATTTCTTGGGTTGCCTCCCAAGAAGCGCTTAGTTTAACATCGTCAGCCCGATAAATCCAAATTCTTACTTAAGTTGACCCAACATTAAAACTTCATTAATTATAGGCTTATTCCACCTATATAAGTTTAAATCTTTATCTGTNTGATGCACAACAAAAAATAACACAACACACTACAAAATCAAACAAACACACAAATACATTTCTTGTGTTGCCTCCCAAGAAGCGATTAGTTTAACATCGTCAGCCCGATAAATCCAAATTCTTACTTAAGTTGACCCAACATTAAAATTTCATTAATTATAGGCTTATTCCACCTATATAAGTTTAAATCTTTATTTGTTAACTTTAAATATCCTACCACTTTTAGGATATTTAATATCGATGACACCAAAAGGATATATTTTAATTATAGTGAATGGCCCCGACCACTTGAACTTAAGTTTTCTAGGAAATAATTTCAATTGTCTATTGTATAGTAAAACTTCATGTCCAGGTTCAAAATATTTTCTAAGAATCTTCCGATCATGCTAATTTTTCATCTTTTCCTTAAATTTTTTTTGCATTTTCATAAGATTCTTGCCTAATTTTAATGAGTTCATAAAACTGCACTAATCTCTTCTCACTAGCTTCCTTCAAGTTATAGTTAAATTCTTTAATAGCTCAATAAGATATATGTTCTAACTCCATTAGCAAGTGAAAAGCTTTTCCAAAAATGAGCCTATAAGAAGACATACCTATAGGAGATTTGTAAGTAGTCCAATATGCTCATAATGCGTCATCTAGTCTTACATACCAATCCTTTATAATATGATTGAAAGTTTTTTTTTCTAAAATTCTCCTAATTTCCCTATTAGATACCTCAGTTAAACTACTCGTTTGAGGATGATAAACTGTGGCTATTCTATGCTTAATTCTATATTTAACAACTTTTTTCTCAATTTTCCTANCTAAAATTCTCCTGATTTCCCTATTAGATACCTCAGTTAAACTACTGGTTTGAGGATGATAAACTGTGGCTATTCTATGCTTAATTCTATATTTAACAACTTTTTTCTCAATTTTCCTATTTTTAAAATGACTTCCTCCATTACTAAAGATCACTCTAGGTATGCCAAAGCTACTGAAAAAATATTCTTCTTTAGAAATTTAGCTACCCATTGAGCATCACAATTTATAAGAGCTACTGCCTCAGTCAATTTTGATACATAGTGCTTAGCTAATAAAATATATAATTTTCAAAAAGATGGTGTAAATGGTCCCATAAAATCTAAACCTCAAACACTAAAAATCTTAATTTTTGAAGTAAAGTTTAGGGGCATCTTTTTTTGCTTAGATACATTACCTGCTCTTTGGCATCTATCACAAGTTTTNCCAAACATTAAAAATCTCAATTTCTGAAGTAAAGTTTAGGGGCATCTTTTTTTGCTTAGATACATTACCTGCTCTTTGGCATCTATCACAAGTTTTTATATATAAATTTACATCCCTAAATAGAGTATGAAAATAAAACCTAGATTGAAAAATCTTAAATGCAGTTCTATCAACACCAAAGTGTCTCCCAAACTCAGAATCATCATATTTCTAAATAAATTCTTGGGTTTCTTATAAAGGTACACATCTTCTGATAACTCAATCTTTTCATGTTTTATATAAGTATGAGACATCCCAAAAGTAAAATNTCTCAGAATCATCATATTTCTGAATAAGTTCTTGGGTTTCTTACAAAGGTACACATCTTCTGATAACTCAATCTTTTCATGTTTTATATAAGTATGAGACATCCCAAAAGTAAAATCTAGCATATGAATAAATTTTTTTCTTTGATGATTTGTTAATCCAAAGGGTATAATATCACTAACAATAATATTTATTATGTTAGCATACTATGGAATGCACCACTTAGTAACAGTATATATTTATTCATCAGAGAAAATTTCATTAATTTAATCTTCATAAGTATAAGAATTTCTTTGATCCAATCTATGTACATGGTCAGCAATTTGATTATTCGATCCTTTCCTATCAACTACTTCGATAGTGAATTCATGCATGAGAAGGAGCCATCTAATTAATCTTAGTTTATCATATTTCTTTGACATAAGATATCTAATAGCAAAATGATCCGTATGAAAAATACATTTAGTTACAATTAAATAAGACCTAAATTTATCTAAAGAATTTACTATTGTCAATAATTCTTTATCAATTGTAGTGTAATTAATTTGAGCTTCCATGACTATGAATAGTCTTAACCCAAGAGGTATGAGATACCATCAAGTCCTTTAGGCAACCTCCCAAACCTTCTGCCCTCAATAGAGAAAACCTCCTTTTTGCACAAGGAAGTTAATCCCCACCATCATCAAGCCACCCCCTCCACTACCTAACCTTAATTTCCTCACTAAATCTCAAGGCCATTTTTGGCCCAAACATCAACCTTCTCAAAACCCAAAACCAACCAACCCAAAAGCTTCACAAGTCCTCAAGAAAATCCTCCCCAATCAAAATTGAGCTTTCTCATAGCCACTAACCTATTCCAACACCAAACTGTGGCACCATTTAGTCTCGCTCATAACTAGAGCCAAATTTAGTCTAAATTGAAGGATGGAGGAGGTTCGTGGCATTTAGGTAAAGCTCTTATTCAGCCTATTCGAGGCATCACCACTTGGGACAAGATATAGATCCGAACTCTTAAATATTGCTCTTATATTGGTCTTATTAAGAAGAAAACCAACAATGCAGACCCACTAAACCGTATAGATAGCTTCTTCTTGATTGGATGAAGTTGTAGGAACAAGCCTTTAGCAATTTGGTTGAGAATTGAGGGAGATATTAGGGTTTGATCGCATATTATTCTTGGTTCTCAGTCCCATGAGGACTATGAATCGATGCCATCCATTTTTATGAACTAGAAATGGACAATGAAGTTTGAGCTGGGCTATGAAACCGCTAAGAAGGGTAGTACTGAACCTCACAACAACGTGACATCTAGATGGAAAGTGTGGCCAAGCAATGTGAGGTGCATGAACCTTTTATGGTGCGGCGCTGACTAGGTTAAGTTGGAAAGATCTAAGGCTCACAAAAGGGAATCACTCGGCTTCGCATAAGACTTGGTCAGCAATGGGATTCCTAACTTAGGGCTTCCCCTAGCGAAAGTAATGATCAATCACATAGACATGTAACCGATAGGCTCACGCTGGCACACGCACCCCGTGAGGGTGATCAAACACATATACCTGGATCAGACTAAACCTAGGGCTAGCTAAGAGTCTTAAGGAATCTCACCACCATGAAGGTTGTGGACGTGTTCTCATTATGCTAAACAAGAGACCATGCGTCAAGCACCAGTGTCTGGTTCGTGCACTATGTTCCTAGCAGAACATGCACATAACAATGGAAAGAACCAATGAGGTATGCAATGTACACAATAAATATCACAACATATAAAAATATGCAACCAAAATGTACCTTCAAGAGGAGGGCTCGGACGCTGGCTCTTGCATTGTAATGAGGTCGCCGCAATTTCTTGTTGGAGTTCTGACAAGAGAAAGACAACAAACACCTATGTGAGAGTATCACCACAAAAGAAAGCTTTGAGTTGAGAGAGGGAGCACCGAAACACGACATCCCCCAAGGAAGGTGCTTGGTGGGAGAAAAGCCGAAGGAATCCAACTATCAACAAGATATCACCGGATGGCTTGCCAACATGAGATTAAGCCAAGAGAGGGAGGAGGGGCCAACAAAGTTCTTGCGACGGTAAGAAGAGAAGAAAGGGTTATGCAAGCTTTAGTTGTTCCACATGAGGGAGAGAGGAAACCATGCAACTAGGGCTGCCAGTGACAAAGGGGGGGGGTTCCAACGGATTCGCGAGTGCGGTGCTAGGGCATGTGAGGGTCAGCCAAAGGAGAGGGGTTTCACAGAAAATGAGGAAGGAGTACCTTCGTGGATGGAGGGGAAGTTGACAAGCTCGTCAGTGGCATTGACAGCCAAGTGTTGGGGGCGAGATCGGGGAAGTAGGAGGTGATAGTTAGGGTTTTGAAAGCAGGAGAGGGGCTGATGGGGTCAATTGCCAAAGAAAAAATGGGAGTGTCGGCATGCGTGAGTTTAGAAATATGGATTCTTTTTAATTATAATAATAATAATAATAATAATAATAATAATAATAATAATAATAATAATAACAATAATAAAAATAATAATAATCGTTTGTACATTATTAGATTGCATGTAATACTGTGGTGAAATGAATTTCTTTCCTAGGTAAAATCGACATTCCGAACGCACTTGCACTGCCCGTTTCATAATCCTGAATCGTTCAGACAACTTTCTTGATGATTATTTGAAAATGATAATTTCCACATTTTTAGCTCAATCGCAATACTGTAGCGAAATAAACATCCTCTCGAGGTAAAATTAACATCTTGAATACACTCGCGTGGTCTGTTTTGTCATCTAAGGTCGTCTGAAGAGACTTGTTGATGGACAGGGCAATTTAAGCCACTTTTGTATGCAACGCAATGAATGAGACCCACTATCCCAATTGAAGCCACTCGATAAGTGACATATTGACAGACCTTTGCCTAAGCGCAAGTCATAGTCTTGTAAAATGACCTTGGCTGCATGCCCCCCAACACGTGTCAAAAGGTCTCAAATGGATGTCTTGAGCTACGGGTAACTCATTTGCATAAAGTACAACCCTAATGCAATCNCCTTAATTTCTTCACTAAATCTCAAGACCATTTTTGGCCCAAACATCAACCTTCTTAAAACCCAAAACCAACCAACCCAAAAGCTTCACAAGTCCTCAAAAACATCCTCCCCAATCAAAATTGAGCTTTCTCGTAGCCACTAACCTATTCCAACACCAAACTGTGGCACCATTTAGTCTCGCTCATAACTAGAGCCAAATTTAGTCTAAATTGAAGGATGGAGGAGGTTCGTGGCATTTAGGTAAAACTCTTATTCAGCCTATTCAAGGCATCACCACTTGGGACAAGATATAGATCCGAACTCTTAAATATTGCTCTTAGATTGGTCTTATTAAGAAGAAACCCAACAATGCAGGCCCACTAAACCGTATAGATAGCTTCTTCTTGATTGGATGAAGTAGGAACAAACCTTTAGCAATTTTGTTGAGAATTGAGGGAGATATTAGGGTTTGATCGAATATTATTCTTGGTTCTCGGTCCCATGAGGACTATGAATCGATGCCATCCATTTTTATGAACTAGAAATGGACAATGAAGTTTGAGCTGGGCTATGAAACCGCTAAGGGGGGTAGTACTGAATCGCACAACAACGTGACATCTAGATGGAAAGTGTGGCCAAGCAATGTGAGGTGCATGAACCTTTGATTGTGTGGCGCTGACTAGGTTAATTTGGAAAGATCTAAGGCTCACAAAAGGAAATCACTCGGCTTCGCATAAGACTTGGTCAGCAATGGGATTCCTAACTTAGGGCTTCCCCTAGCGAAAGTAATGATCAATCACATAGACATGTAACCGACAGGCTCACGCTGGCGCACGCACCCCGTGTGGGTGATCAAACACATATACCTGGATCAGACTAAACCTAGGGCTATCTAAGAGTCTTAAGGAATCTCACCACCATGAAGGTTGTGGACGTGTTCTCATTATGCTAAAGAAGAGACCATGCGTCGAGCACCAGTGTCTGGTTCGTGCACTATGTTCCTAGAAGAACATGCACATAACAATGGAAAGAACCAATGAGGTATGCAATGTACACAATAAATATCACAACATATAAAAATATGCAACCAAAATGTACCTTTAAGAGGAGGGCTCGGACGTTGGCTCTTGCATTGTAATGAGGTCGCCGCAATTTTTTGTTGGAGTTCTGACAAGAGAAAGGCAACAAACACCTATGTGAGAGTATCACCACAAAAGAAAGCTTTGAGTTGAGAGAGGGAGCACCGAAACACGGGATCCCCCAAGGAAGGTGCTTGGTGGGAGAAAAACCGAAGGAATCCAACTGTCAACAAGATATCACCGGATGGCTTGCCAACATGAGATTAAGCCAAGAGAGGGAGGAGGGGCCAACAAAGTTCTTGCAACGGTAAAAAAAGAAGAAAGGGCTATGCAAGCTTTAGGTGTTCCACATGAGGGAGAGACGAAACCATGCAACTAGGGCTGCTAGTGACAAAGGGTGGGGGGGGTTCCAACGGGTTCGCGAGTGCGGTGCTAGGGCATGTGAGGGTCAGCCAAAGGAGAGGGGTTTCACAGAAAATGAGGAAGGAGTACCTTCGTGGATGGAGGGGAAGTTGACAAGCTCGTCAGTGGCATTGACAGCTAAGTGTTGGGGGCGAGATCGGGGAAGTAGGAGGTGACAGTTAGGGTTTTGAAAGCAGGAGAGGGGCTGATCGGGTCAATTGCCAAAGAAAAAATGGGAGTGTCGGCATGCGTGAGTTTAGAAATATGGATTCTTTTTAATTATAATAGTAATAATAATAATAATAATAATAATAATAATAATAATAATAATAATAATAATCATTTGTACATTATTAGATTGCATGTAATGCCGTGGTGAAATGAATTTCTTTCCTAGGTAAAATCGACATTCCGAACGCACTTGCACTGCCTGTTTCATAATCCTGAATCGTTCAGACAACTTTCTTGATGATTATTTGAAAATGATAATTTCCACATTTTTAGCTCAATCGCAATACTGTAGCAAAATAAACGTCCTCTCGAGGTAAAATTAACATCTTGAATACACTCGCGTGGTTTGTTTTGTCATCTAAAGTCGTCTGAAGAGACTTGTTGATGGACAGGGCAATTTAAGCCACTTTTGTATGCAACGCAATGAATGAGACCCACTAGCCCAATTGAAGCCACTCGATAAGTGACATATTGACCGGCCTTTGCCTAAGCGCAAGTCATAGTCTTGTAAAATGACCTTGGCTGCGTGCCCCCCAACACGCGTCAAAAGGTCTCAAATGGATGTCTTGAGCTACGGGTAACTCATTTGCATAAAGTACAACCCTAATGCACTCAACCGGACATCCCACACATGTGACAAAAAAAATTGATGCCAACATTTGTCTATCTCCGAAACCTTGTTTTTCACATGGAGAGCCCCATAGAGGAATTTATCGATCTGTGAGATATGGGAGACTCAACATGAGTAAAATATAGTCTTATAACTTTTAAATTGAGTATTTGATCAGCCATTGGCTGGGAAAGTTGTTGCCAAAGGTTTCCCTAAGCCATAGTGCGGGTAGGGTTTCCTAAACCCTAATTTTTTTCACAATTTGTGTAGGAGAATTCTGTGACTTCCCTTGGCCATGAGAGGCTCCACACAGACATGCAGANCACAATTTGTGTAGGAGAATTCTGTGACTTCCCTTGGCCATGAGAGGCTCCACACAGACATGCAGATACTTTTAAACACTATAATAAGCACTACCTATTTCCCACATCCTAGATGAGCCTTTTCCATGACAAGTTCTTTTAGAAGGATAAATCACAACCGACCCTAGCTCCTTGCCCCAAATAAGCGCTAAAGAGTATCGAGTGGGGTTTTTTTAGCTATCAGATGCTACATTCAAATCATAGACTATTTCAAATTACGCAAGCGGTCACCCTTCACTTGTGACATCAGAAGATGCCAAATGAGGGGTCGGATGAGCTGATCGTACTGTTGGAGGTCGGCCAGTCGATTTGATGAAGGTGTTTGATCAGACAAACGGACCGGTGGCGGTCAATCGATCGAGTTAATGGAAGTCATTGATCCGTCCGACATGGGCGGACAATCAACAGAGGATAATCAATATTTTGTGATTGAACTTATGGTGTTAAATCTATCAAAGTGATAGAAAGATGTGCGAAATATAGGGTAGATCATTAATGCATGAAATATATGGTATGTAAAATGAAATTTAAAATTCATGCCAAAAATATAAAAGTGAATGTGAATACATGCATGAAGTGGAAATCCAGTCATGTTTGGTGATGAATTTGGTCTTATTCTAATGATCTTGCGGCAGCCAAGAGTGTACCAGCAATGGAGAGGTGTACTAATGTTTTATTGCGTGAAGGAACAAGACACCCACCTCCGTTTGCATGACACAAAGTATAGAATCTCACACTAAGAGGATTCTCCATGACTAGAAGGTGAAGACCAAAGGAATGTCTTCTTTTTCTCAATTCATAGGTTTTAAGCATCCATCTGGATGAAACCNAAGCAATGGAGAGGTGTACTAATGTCTTATTGCGTGAAGCAACAAGACACCCACCTCCGTTTGCATGACACAAAGTAGAGAATCTCACATTAAGAGGATTCTCCATGACCAGAAGGTGAAGACCAAAGGAATGTCTTCTTTTTCTCAATTCATAGGTTTTAAGCATCCATCTGGATGAAACCACTGCTATAAATGATAGGATTAGTACAAGCCCATCTTTAGGATTTTTGGTCTAAAAAAGGAAAATGTTAAGTTATGCTCTATGGATTCATGGGGAAAACCCAAAGTTCCTAATCCTATAAGGTTTTCTCTAAGCACAACAAAAACCTAACCTAGTTCCACCAACATTCAGACCTACGAATGGAAAATGCAAGAGTTTATAAAAATTTTAACCTATATTAAGGTTGAGGATGCATTCTCTGGGCTTGTCTGAGCTTTGGCAAAATTTTAGCAAAGCTCTAGTTAAACTCTGGAGAGGTTTGTTCCACTTATTCTCTAAGGAATGACAAAACTCTCCTCCATAAGGAATGTCTGGTGAAATTTTAACCTCTGGTAAAGCTCCTGTGAAATTTCGATGAAATACCAGTGCTCCTTTTCCAAAGTGTCAAGAAGCTCCCCTTTGTCGTAGAAGTGAAGCTACCTTCCTTCTTTTTTAGCAAAACTCCTCCATAAAAAAACCTCACACATTCAATAAAAGTGGTAAAGAGAGAGGAAGAAGACAAAGGAAGAGGGTTTCTGGTGGAAGAAAAAGTAGAAGGGGAAACAAGGGTTGTAGGAAGCAAAACCCATTGTTTAACTTTTTCTAGTGCACTTCAACACAAAGCAAATCAACATCCAAGCTCCAAGGGTCAAGAAGAAGAAGCTCCAAGGAAGAAGATGGACAATCTCAGAGAATCCTGAAAATGTTGAAGTGAGGAGAGAATGAGAGGAAAAATGAGTTTAGCCTAAGAAATCCTCAGCCAACTCAAAATTTCCCCACCCCCCCTAATTTTTCTAAAAATAGCATTTGCATCTCGACTTATAAGCTTCCAAAAGAAGTATAATCAACCCTTTATCTCCCCCTCCCCCAAATGAATTCTCACATTAGCTGAGAAATCCTACCATTTTGTTGTGTAGGGAGGTGTGTTGAGATAAAAATCATGAAATCACAAGATAAAACTTCCAGAAAAAAATGGCCTGCACCTAAATGCCACGATTTTGGCACCTTAGCACAGGGTCCTCCTGGTTTCTAGGTGCTCGATTTTAAGCTGTTATGTTTGGACCTAGCTGGAGCGCCTAGGCATCAGGAGTCTGGCCCCTACTTTCTGACTCCTTAGTTTGAAGATTACACATTTTGGGCAACTCTGGATGACAACATTCTAGAGGGCTAGCACCTAAGCACTGGTATTGGCACCTACTTTATATTGGCTCGATTTTAAGCCCTATGGGGATTCTTATAGGTATTTAGGCACTTGGGGTTGGAACCTAGGCACGGGTCTAACCTTGAAAAGGCTCTGTTTTAGTGAAAAAGTTTGGCAAAAGATTTTTTTCAATCTAAAGCCATGGGGACCAAATGTGACTAAAGTGAATTCCTATAACTTCAAATATAAGAATTTTATGAGCATTACACTAAGGATTCCAACATCAACATTTACCCTGAATCATCGTGTAGGTACAACGTCTTAAACTCTAATCCTATTGGAATGCCCATAAAAAGCTTTGTTGGATTCTTTTGACCACGGGAGACTCAATATGAAAGTTTCATGGCCATTAAACACAATAATGGACATAAAACATGTCCCATTTCTGANCAAGGATTCCAACATCAACATTTACCCTGAATCATCGTGTAGGTACAACGTTTTAAACTCTAATCCTCTTGGAATGCCCATAAAAAGCTTTGTTGGATTCTTTTGACTACGGGAGACTCAATATGAAAGTTTCATGGCCATTAAACACAATAATGGACATAAAACATGTCCCATTTCCGAAGGATGCTACCCAACAGTGGATTCTCTCAAGCAAGTTTAAATCACCATAGACCCTAGTTTCATGCGTTGAATATACACTTAGGGGACTGGACACTGTCTTTAGTTATGNTGAAGGATGCTACCCAACAGTGGATTCTCTCAAGCAAGGTTAAATCACCATAGACCCTAGTTTCATGCGTTGAATATACACTTAGGGGACTGGACACTGTCTTTAGTTATGGATGACACAGATGAATAGTAAATCATCCTGAATCGTTCATGTGGACACCCTACATGTGTGATATTAATAATTGGTGTACCTTTTGACTGGGATGAATAAACATTGTTTCACTTGTTGCAAACATCTTTATTATTTCACTAATTGTGCCTTTGACTTGGCGATGTTTTGACATATTTGTTGCACTCCGCTTTTACTCATACAACTCAAGTGTGGCAAGTGTTATCGCTTGATCTAGGGTTACTCTGTGGCCATAGCCGGGAGTCCTGAACCTGTAATAGAACTCACTACAACTAAGAAGAGTTCTTTGAGCATCAAGGGGACCTATGAGTCAATGGGGACCAAATGTGACTAAAGTGAATTCCCATAACTTCAAATATATAAATTTTATGGGCATTACACCAAGGATTCCATCATCAATATTCACCCTAAATCATCATGTATGTACATCATTTTAAATTCTAATCCTCTTGGAATGCCCATAAAAAGCTTTTTTGGATTCCTTTGACCACGAGAGACTCAATATGAATGTTTCATGGCCATTAAACACAATAATGGACATCAAACATGTTTCATTTCCTGAAGGATGCTACCCAATAGTGGATTCTCTCAAGCAAGATTAAATCATCACAGACCCTAATTTCATGTGTTGAATATACACTTAGGGGACGGGACACTGTCTTTAGCTATAGAATGCTACAGATGAATAGTAAATCATCCTGAATCGTTCATCTAGACACCCTACATGTGTGATATTAATAATTGGTGTACGTTTTGACTAGGATGAATAAAACATTATTTCTCTTGTTGCAAACATCTTTATTATTTCACTAATTGTGCCTTTGACCTGGCGATGTTCTGACATATTTGTTGCACTCCCCTTTTACTCATACAACTCAAGTGTGGCAAGTGTTATCGCTTGTTCTTGGGTTACTCTGTGGCCATAGTCGGGAGTCCTGAGCTTGTAATTGAACTCACTACAACTTAGAGGAGTTCTTTGAGCATCAAGGGGACCTATGAGTCAATAAAACAACATTAGCCAAGAAAAAGACATTTAATGAAAGGTATAAAGTTCAATATTAGCAATGACACGCCCTTTCAAGTTCACATAAAAAAATTAAGGGAAAATTTTCTTCAAATCATCTCCACTCCAAGTCTGAGAGAGTTCTTTTCTGTGTATGTTTTGAGTTTATAGGTGCTTGGTGAGACTTGATCACTGATTATGTACGGGTTGCTCCAAGTTAGATCCAACTTATTGATTGCTTGCCCTTATGTGACTAGATTGACCTTTTTTAGGACCAAGTCTCCCAGGGTGAAGGTCTTCTCTATAGCATGTGTATTTAAATAGTGAGTGGTTTGCCTCTTGACTTCCTTCCGTCGAAGTTCTGAATTGGTTCACTTTTCTTCTGTTAGATTAAAGGCTAGCATTGTACCCTTGATGATTGCTTCATGCCACTCCACCATGTCCTCTTTTGTAAATGATGCAGCCATAGCCACCCTTCTAGCTTTAAAGGTTGTACACGATTAGTAACATTGCATCCATTCCATGAGTCAGTATGAATGTGGTTTGGTTGGTCACTGATGATGGTGTAGTCTGTAGTACTCAAAGCAACGATGGCAATAGGTCCTCACAGTTTCACTTAGCTCGTTTGACTTTCTTCTTTAGCAAGTTTAGGATGATCTTGTTGCCCACTTCGAATTGTCTATCTGTCTGAGCGTAATGAACTGAAGAAAAACTAAGATAAATTCCCATAGTCACATAGAAATCTCTAACACACTGATTTGAAAATTGTATCTCATCATTGGTAATGATGACAATAAACAATTTATATTTTTATATGAGAACCGACATGATGAAGTTCCACACCACCTTAGTGTTGAGCTGAGCGAGCGGCATAGCCTTGATCCACTTGGAAAATAATCNTTGTGGGTTGGCAAGGTACTTCATCAACAGTTCATCTTGGGGTTCAAGATCCCTGTTAACTTGATTTGCAACTAGCAAGGAAACTGATTTTACCAATAACTCATGAGCGCCTATCCCATAAGCCCAATGAATATAAGTGATCAATACCTCATACATTACTTGGTTATTTATATACTTGAATTCTACTGCGACAAATGGGTAGACGTGCTCTCCAGCCTGACTACTAAAAGCTAATCCTAGCTCAGTGGTTACCATTTTGGACATCCCATCAATGTGCAAAACCTAGGTTTTGACATTGGTTAGGTTCCCTTTGCGTGATTCTTCTGCCTCATAAAAGTACACAAGATAATCGATGATCTCCTATGCCTTGCTAGCCATTCAGGGAAAACACTTAATGACATATGCACTGAGTTCTACTGCTAAGTTCAATAATCGACCAGAATATTTTTGCTGAGGGAGCATGGAAAAAGGTATAAAGAAACTACTCATATTACATGAATAAAATACTATAATTCAACATCTTATAATAAAGCAAATCCATAGAAAATAAGTTTATAAATANGTGGGTTGGCAAGGTACTTGATCAACAGTTCATCTTGGGGTTCAAGATCCCTGTTAACTTGATTTGCAACTAGCAAGGAAGCTGATTTTACCAATAACTCATGAGCGCCTATCTCATAAGCCCAATGAATATAAGTGATCAATACCTCATACATTACTTGGTTATTTATATAATTGAATTCTACTGCGACAAATGGGTAGACGTGCTCTCCAGCCTGACTACTGAAAGCTAATCCTAGCTCAGTGGTTATCATTTTGGACATCCCATCAATGTGCAAAACCTAGGTTTTGACATTGGTTAGGTTCCCTTTGCGTGATTCTTCTGCCTCATAAAAGTCCACAAGAAAACCGATGATCTCCTATGCCTTGCTAGCCATTCAGGGAACATACTTAATGACATATGCACTGAGTTCAACTGCCAAGTTCAATAATCGACCAGAATATTTTTGTTGAGGGAGCATGGAAAAAGGTATAAAGAAACTACTCGCATTACATGAATAAAATACTATAATTCAACATCTTATAATAAAGCAAATCCATAGAAAATAAGTTTATAAATANACATCAATATTCACCCTAAATCATCGTGTAGGTACATCATTTTAAACTCTAATCCTCTTGGAATGCCCATAAAAAGCTTTTTTGGATTCCTTTGACCACGAGAGACTCAATATGAATGTTTCATGGCCATTAAACACAATAATAGACATCAAACATGTTTCATTTCCTAAAGGATGCTACCCAATAGTGGATTCTCTCAAGCAAGTTTAAATCATCACAGACCCTAATTTCATGTGTTGAATATACACTTAGGGGACTGGACACTGTCTTTAGCTATAGAATGCTACAGATGAATAGTAAATCATCCTGAATCGTTCATCTAGACACCCTACATGTGTGATATTAATAATTGGTGTACGTTTCGACTAGGATGAATAAAACATTATTTCTCTTATTGCAAACATCTTTATTATTTCACTAATTGTGCCTTTGACTTGGCGATGTTCTGACATATTTGTTGCACTCCCCTTTTACTCATACAACTCAAGTGTGGCAAGTGTTATCGCTTGATCTTGGGTTACTCTGTGGCCATAGTCGGGAGTCCTGAACTTGTAATTGAACTCACTACAACTTAGAGGAGTTCTTTGAGCATCAAGGGGACCTATGAGTCAATCAAACAAAATTAGCCAAGAAAAAAGCATTTAATGAAAGGTATAAAGTTCAATATTAGCAATGACACACCCTTTCAAGTTCACATAAAAAAATTAAAGGAAAATTTTCTTCAAATCATCTCCACTCCAAGTCTGAGAGAGTTCTTTTCTGTGTATGTTTTGAGTTTATAGGTGCTTGGTGAGACTTGATCACTGATTATGTACGGGTTGCTCCAAGTTAGATCCAACTTATTGATTGCTTGCCCTTATGTGACTAGATTGACCTTTTTTAGGACCAAGTCTCCTAGGGTGAAGGTCTTCTCTATAGCATGTCTATTTAAATAGTGAGTGGTTTGCCTCTTGACTTCCTTCCGTCGAAGTTATGAATTGGTTCACTTTTCTTCTGTTAGATTAAAGGCTAGCATTGTGCCCTTGATAATTGCTTCATGCCACTCCACCATGTCCTCTTTTGTAAATGATGCAGCCATAGCCACCCTTCTAGCTTTAAAGGTTGTACTCGATTAGTAACATTGCATCCATTCCATGAGTCAGTATGAATGTGGTTTGGTTGGTCACTGATGATGGTGTAGTCTGTAGTACTCAAAGCAACAATGGCAATAGGTCCTCACAGTTTCACTTAGCTCCTTTAACTTTCTTCTTTAGCAAGTTTAGGATGATCTTGTTGCCCACTTTGAATTGTCTATCTGTCCGAGCGTAATGAACTGAAGAAAAACTGAGATAAATTCCCATACTCACATAGAAATCTCTAACACACTGATTTGAAAATTGTATCTCATCATTGGTAATGATGACAATAAACAATCTATATTTTTATATGAGAACCGACATGATGAAGTTCCACACCACCTGAGCGAGCGGCATAGCCTTGATCCACTTGGAAAATAATCAACTGCTACTATAAGGAACTTGAGCTAGCTCTTATACAGGGGAAAAGGGCTAAGGATGACCAAAACCCCAAGTTATAAATGACCAAGGACTTGGGATTAGTTAAAAAATGTTTTTTGTTTGATGATATAGGGGCCCACATTTCTAACACTACTCACATTTCTGGAAAATTCTTCGGCATCCTTGAGTTATGTCACCATAAGTAGCCTTATCATTGTACCTGATAGGCTAAATTTTTCCCTCCATACTGGCTATCCCATTCTCTAACACGCACCTCCCTGAGAATGTCCAAAGCTTCATCTTCCCTAAGATAGCTTAGGTATACTGAGGCAACTGATCTCTAGAAGAGCTTTCCTTATATTTTCAAATATAATGCAGCCTTGATTTTGAAGCATCTCAGATCTACAATCTCTTCTGATAGCTTCCCTATCTCGACGTAGAGGATGTAAGGATCCATGCAGTTTTTTGTTCTTTTA
>JXCR01043900.1:0-13218 GCA_002079205.1 Phalaenopsis hybrid cultivar
AAATTTCATCATAAACATTGAAGTTAAGTGTGTTTTTACTGGAGCACACTTGAGATGGGTGAACTCCTCGGAAGTTACACCAATGGAACAAAACTAAGAGGCCATTAAGTCAAAGCGAACAATATTTTGATGAGTGAGAGTTTGAGTTGTTTAAGATTGGTATTAAGTACTATACAGAGCAAAGTGTTGTACCATGAGAGTCATATTTTGAATCCTACATTGGATAAATCATTATATGGTGGGAGTCAACTCTTAAATTTGTAGTGGCCATCCCAAGAATCTTATTTGCCTAACAAATGATTCTGAGTTAAGATAAGTAATAAGAAAATTACTTATTCAAATGGAGGAGATTGTAAAACTACTTAAAATGAAGTTGAACTCTTAAATATCAAAGTTTTTTTTTGGTTAAAAGCTGAAATTTCATCAAAAACTCCTAAGTTAAGCATGCTCTACAGAAGCACTCTTAAGATGGGTGACCTCCCATAAAGTTATATCAGGGAGAAATAATCATGATATCCTTAAACCAAAGCAAATGTAAATTTGGCAAAAGAGAGTTTGAGATGTTATAAATAGATAAATAATACCAATGCAAATAAAAAGCTGGTCTGTTGCTTATAAATTAAAATAATATATGTCACAAAATCAAAAGTTTTGTGAACCTCCTACTGAATCATAGTGATCTTAGAAGGAAATATTGATTGTTTCCTTACACTACCAACAATTGATGTCCAACACTCATCAACCATCAACATTCCATATAATATCTAGATCTCCCCTCCTCCAAGAGAATGGTTGACTAGATTGCCTTTTATAGCACAATTATATAAATTTTCATCAATCATCATCTGACGCCTGTCAACAACCAATGTCTAACATCCATCAACCACTAAAATCCAATGCTAGTCTTCTTAATTGCATAATCTCCTCTCAATTTAAAGATATTAAGCTACATATTGACTCACTTGACTTGTGATATTCATGTGCCAATAACCAACACATTCTAATCATCAATCATTAGTATTTTCCACCCAAATTTTTATTGCCCATATTCATTTCTTAACAACAGAATGTCTAAACTGATAGTCAACAACAATTTGAATTTCAACATCAACCAAGTTTGAAATCAATCAACGACAGATATCTAACATCAAACACCCATTTTCCCAATAGCTCGATCTCCCTTCCTATCATAAAAACGATCAAATCCATGGCCTCTTTATCCCACAATCCTCCTTGTTAACATCGACATTCGATGCTCGTCTTCTCAACTCCGCCCTCTTCTCCAAAGAAAACCAAGATGATTACGCGACATTATACAACTTTAAACACTCGTCAACTATCATTCAACACCAATGAATGGTTGTCACTTGATGTTCATATTGTAGCATGATCTTCTACCAGGCCAACACCCACTATCGCTTGGTAATATAACTCTGCCACACAAAGCTCTGCTACCACTATAAAAAATATCTTCAATAATTCATGTTTATTTCATTGTATTAACACATTCCTTAATTAAGAATGAAGTCAACATTTGCAATCATTTATTAACACTAAATAATTAAGCTGACAAAGATGTGAGCTTTTGGGCTAATTTTTTATATAATCATGTCAGAAGAGTAGTGTATGATGCGAAAATCACCTTGGACCTAACAAATAATTGCATTCGTGTCCCTACCTCCAGAGCATTTGATGCAGACACTATTGTTTGTGTTATAAGACTTTCCACTATTGATTCTGACCATTTGGCGATTATTGAAATATGGCCCCCATCTGCTAAGAATATGAATAAGGTGCTTAATTCTACTTCAAAAAATATACTTACATTCAATGCCATCTTGTTCAGAAAGCAAAACTTCTCTAAATTTTACAAAAGCTCATCTTTAATTAATTAGGGGAGAGCTCAACAAATCAAGAGTATTGAGGGCATTTACATATATACCACACAATTCTTATCCATTTACATATCTAACACCAACATTTTAATATTTTAAATTCATATCACTCAAATCTTCAACATCACATCAAAAATATCACTTCACTATTGTTTTTAAAGATCAAATGTACATTTTTATGCATAGCTTTATGGTACCAAGGTGGTATAAATGAAAATACCAAATTTCTTTAGATATGTAAATTCATAATAATTGTGTGGTACGTATGTAAATTTTCCTATTATAAAATACATACTAATGATGGAGGACATCTGATCAGTTTATAAACAAGTAATTGTGCGTATTAAAAAATTTGGTAAACGCCGCACTAGATGTTTTTATTTGTTTTAAAACATTCATTAAAAATGGAAAATAAACACACATTCAAAATTACTGACGTTTCATGAAACAAAACACGATAAAAGACAGGAAAAGTAAATAANTAAACACACATTCAAAATTACTGACGTTTCATGAAACAAAACACGATAAAAGACAGGAAAAGTAAATAAAAAAGCTACAAGATAATTCAACTTGCAAAACTATTCCGCAGACACAGGAGTAGTGAATCCGGTTCACGAGTCATGTTCGCGTTTAACCTGAAATCGGCTCGACTCAGACCTGATTGACCTGAATCAAACTGTATAATAAATGGGTCAGAAAGTCTTAACCCAAACCTAATCCACATAACTTGTTTAATATATGCATAATAGTTATTTGGTCAAATTTGAGTCAATTTCAAGTCAAATTTAGGTTTGCGGGCCAATTTCGGGTTAATTTCAAGTTGGTGAGTGAAACCCGAACCCGGCTCTGAAAATTAAATGTGTTGGGATTTTGAACCCACACTCGACCCGAACATTAATCAGGTCAACCGAAACCTGAATTTTTAAAGTCGGGTTCGAGTTGAGTGCGCATGTCAGGTCAATTTTTAACATCCACAAAAGCAAAGATTAGGCTGTGAAATTCTCAAAAAAATTCAATCACCAAGGCCAGAAATGCAATCATATTTCTTCCATCAAATGTGATATTTTGAGTTCTGAGATTTTACAGTATATTTGATTCATGCCAGAAATGCAATTATATTTCTTTCAAAACGAGACAAAAAACTTTATTATAATAAGAAAGGATGAAAATATTTAAATTTAAAAAAAAAACTTATACAACAACAACAACAACAAAGCCTTAATCGTACTACGTGGGGTCGGCTACATGAATACATTTTCTCCATTGCGTCCTATATAGTGTCATATTTCATTTAGTCATAATAAATTAAGATCATTTTTTATACAATAAGTCCAAGTCGCCCTAGGTCTACCTTTGCCTTTCTTAACATAAATCGAATATAAAACATCTACTCTCCTAATCGAATCATCAGATGGTCGACGCTTAACATGACCAAACCATCTAAGACAACTTTCTCTAATTTTGTCTGTCACAGGAGCTACACCAAAACTATCATGGATATATTCATTTTGCATTTTGTCTCTAAGTGTAAAGTCACTCATCCACCTAATCATTCTCATCCCGACAACACTTAACCTAGTATTATGCTTCTCTTTTAAAGGCCAACATTCAACACCATAGATCATTGCAGGTCTCACCACCGTCTTATAAAATTTTCCTTTTAGTCTAAGCCGTACTTTTCTATCACACAAAAGGCCCGAAGCATTCCTCCACTTCAACCAACCAACTTGAATTCTACTATTAACATTCTCATCTATATCACCATCGCTTTGAACAACAGACCCGAGATATCTAAATCGTTCACACCTTTTAAAATTTTGATCACCCAAAGTTAAACGACTGTCACTAGAGCTACTACCACTAAAATTACATTCCATGTATTCAATTTTGTTTCTACTCAAATGAAGGCCTTGAGACTCCAATGTAGACCTCCATAATTCAAGTTTTTCCTGGGCTTTTTCTCTCGTCTTATCCACGAGAAGTATATCATCAACAAAAATCATACACCAAAGTACATCCTCCTGTAAATGTCCAGTAAGACCATTTCAGAATATCTATATAGGATAAAAATAAAATGCTAAAGATAACTATTTCAGAATATGAACAGGTGTCAGTTAATTTTAGAGAAGAAACCGTGTTGCGCCTTAGTCAAGTAGGTTGAGGGCACTATGCATTCGTCTAATCAAATAGCTAAAATAACTTTTGACTCTGTTTCTATTCTATTGACTAAGGAGGTTGCTTGGTTGGATCTGTTCCAAACAAAAAAAAAACATACAAAAAATAATAAATTCTCACAATCTTAACTGGTTGAGTGAATCCAAAATGTAATGAAAAAAATTTTTGTATGGTTTCAATGAAATTAAAAAACAAATAAATTTTCTCTCTCTCTCTCTCTCTCTCTCTCTCTCTATGCTAGGGCCACATTGTTTGGAAAGGGGGGTGAGGCCGTCATAGTCACCGAGAAGGGAGAAGGGTGTAGATGAAGGAGTCATGAAGGCTTGAGACAAAAACTGATAATTCGGCGAGTGTTGTGTTAAGTGGGGTTGTAGAAGTCTAAGGTGAATAGATCTAGCAATTTCAAGAAGGTGATGTCGCACAGTTGAAGGTGGAATTGCAAGATGTTGCAAGGTCAATGGTAGTCACAAAGTTCTTTCTCACATTGCGGCCTCAAAATTCTTTCAAATGAGGTATACATAGAATGCGACAAAAATCAACTAACTAGAGTGTCTCTAATTCTTCAAATTAATACTTTTAATTTGTTTTATTTTCTAAACACTTACAATTTTAAGATACAATACACTTGAACTCCACCAACCAAATAGATGAAGAAGAGATTGGATAGAAAGATGTAGAACTTTTCCGTAACAAGGATGATAGAAGAAGACTTCAAGCACTTAGCAAGAATACTTCTTGAGCACATAATCTGAATTAAACAAACTTACCTATCTAGTAAGAGTAGAGATGGAACTTTTTTTTAGATTTTTTTTAGTTTTCTGAACAATTTAAATTTTTAAAAATAAATTTTGAGGATCAACTTTAGCCTTCACATATGTCAACTTCCTAAAATTTCCCTTTAAATATTTCTCACCCCACACAAAAGCCTCTAAATAACCCGCAAAATTATGCAAATTTCTTCCATCGAATGGATCTGTTACTAGAAAAGGGTATTATTATCCCTGAAGAAGCCATCTAAAAATCACGTCGCTCTGCACATTAGGAATGAGCTTTGTGATGATGTCTGGTCATTAGTTTCTTTAGAGGTACGGCATAAGGGTAACCTGTAATAGATAGTGCAGCTCTAATCCAATTCAACTCCAAGTAGTCCTTTGATTGAAGTCCAAGCTCCGGAAATCTCTCACCTTTTATATCAAGTCTCTGCAAGAAACAAAGACAGGAATGCAGCTTGAATTGTTTTAATACTTCCCTTGTCAACATCCACAATCTGTAATATGACTCTTATAAAGATTATATGCAATCTTTTGCCACTTGTTAAGAAGTTTCATCTCTATTCATTATTATTGTCTGTCGTGAATAATGTCACCTTAGGAGGAACTCTCACAAGGTTTAGTTTGCAGGAAAAGATAGTTTTTTAAAGACTTTGATAAAAGGTTCACACTTTTATCTCAAAAGAGAGATGCATTGGTTGAGACTCATAAATCTATCAATAAGTTGATGAATCTCCCTGGCTTTACATTAAATGGTAGTCTCGAGACACGTTCTTATATTGTTGGGACTAAACTCCTTTCAGTTAGATGAGGTAAATAAAGAACATTTTTTTAGAGTATTCAAAAGATAGACGTGCTGGAGTACAGGCACATATTATATTTTCTTAATGCTAATGAAGTTTTCAAGAGGTCCGTGAAAAGACACCCGAGAGGCTTTCACCAAGAGGTCATCAATATACACTCCACAATTCTTCCCCCTTTGAAAGTGGAAGACATCATACATAATCTGCATGTGAGTGACTCTTAACATTTCTAAGCACAAATGGCATAATTCTATAATATAAGGTTCCTTCATTTCAGTTATAAACCTAGTTTTCTATGATCATCTTAGTACATTTGAATATGGTAGTATTAATGAAAAAAACATCAAGATCAATAACAACTATCAAGTTGACAAGAGTATCTACAATAGATAGACGGTAGATGTTCTTTTAGGGAATTCCTGATTGAGATTGATGAAGTTGATCCATAACCTCCATTTATTATTGCTTTCTTATCTCTCATAATACTGGAGATCTAATCTAACTACTAGACCTTTGAGATCAATTATCTCTAGGAGTTTATTGACCTCCTCTCAGACAATTTTGCTCAGTCAACCATGAATGTTTTCTTCCATGTGATTAGTTTAAAATTTGGTTGAATTTTTAATCTGAGGTTTGCCATGCTCATGTCTATTCAACCATATTCAACGAATTCCATGCAAAAACATCAAAATTTTCTCATAACTAAATTTTGTTAGATGATTACCTATTAAAGGGGAGGCAATCTAACATGTTCAAGTGGGACCTTCCTCTTATGTTATAATTGAATGTGTACCTTCATTCAATTATGGGCCTTCATGATTCACTGACAAATTGTAATGACCTTATTGCTAGAGCTCAAATTGCACTAGGTCCCCCATAAAAATAGTGCTTATAAACTCGATTGGGAATTTCGTGTACAAGCGAGAAGTTAAAACTCTCGCTCTGAATGCATAAAGCAAGCGTTGGTTGAAGATGAAACTTATATGATGATGACATACAAAGGACTATGAAATGAATTTGCTTTGCATTGTGCTTCCAATTGGCCCGCAACATAATCACAAGGGTAATCAGCCCTTCTAAATTACTGATTCCCTCAAGAAGCCTATAATTATTTAGAGTGGTTGGCTGGACTTTTTAGAGCATGCCATAAGAGATTGTCCATCAAGTCCCTTGATTTGATGAAGATTGAATCTCAAACCAATTTATTAATGTTTTAACCAACACAGTATCATTAGGTATTGCAGCTGGGGGTGAGATTCTCTCTTGTAAAAATAATATGAGGTGGATGAGTATGAGTTTTATTTACCTCATTAGCTTAAATTCTACATAAACTCTATTATCGAGAAGCTTCTACTCCCACTTTCCTTAGCAAATGCAGCAAGTAATATGTTCTTGAGGATAGCAATGATCAATTGATGGTTCTTTCTATGAGTCCTAACATGCTAAAATTAAGAACTTTAGGCGTCATTCTTTCAAGAGAGAATCCAGAACACATAAGGTGAGGACAGTTCTCCGATTTGTGGATAAGGTTATTACGGTAGTTGAAACTTTTTTGGGGCATTTACATACGTACCACCCAATTCTTTTGTTTGTACGTATCTGACACTTAAATTTTACTTCTTACATTTATACCACCAAAATCTTTCATACCACTCCAAAATATCACCTTTTTAACTTCTAAAAAATTAAATACACCTTCTCATGCATTGTTAAGGTGGCATATATATGTAAAAATTTACAAATGTCGATACATAAGAACTGAGTGGCATGCATGTAAATCTTCCTTTATACAGCATCCCTTCTTTCTGGCAATGAGTAGATTTGGAAGAGCATTTGAAGGGCACGTGACCAAAATGTTTGGAACAACTTTAGCTCAAGTCAATAAAAAATAGGGGCTTATATGGGCTGATGTAATTAATATATGAAAAAAGCCCGGCCCCTCTAACAAAGTGGACTTTGTTAGAATCTAGTATTACGACGATTGGATCGATCATTATTGTCAAAAGCTGTGAAATTCGGCTCCTCTGATCAAAATCATGAAAATATTTAATTGGGGACATCTTTAAAAACACCTCGTTTTAGTTTTATAACCTTCCTATTTTATGTTTCTTTATTTTCTATTTCAGAATTATTTCCATTTCCAATTTAGACTATATATATTCGGTAAGTTTGTAAATTATGAGGGATTGATTTCTTTATTTTTCAAAATCCAAAAACTATTTTTCAAAAAGAAAAACAAAAATGAATTTAAAATGGCCTCCACATCCAGAAATTCATCTTTTTGTACTACAACTTCTTTCCTTCCTATACCGCCAGTACGAAATACAAACCCCACCCCTACCTCTTCCACATCTAATACCGATAACCAGATCCGGGAATATCGGATGAGATCGCGTATCGCATATGAGATCTAGCGGAGATTGCCTAGACGCCATTCTTACCATAGAGCTCTGAAAAGTCAACTTGACCCAGAGCGACAACTCCAAATTTCTCAAAGAAGACGCGCAAATCTCGTACCCGCGGAAACACTCTATGAGGATGGTTGGTCCACAACCAGGCATAGGGTATATCAACACTATTCGGAAGAGCGAATTCTTGCAGTTGAAGATATGCAGATCAACTTGCCCTTGATTAGGCAAAAATCGTACCAACGCCTAGTCCAAGAAGTGATGCAACACATCCACTTGGGGCTTATTATGATCAGAATTCATAAACTACATAGGTGTGATGTTGGGACAACTGCTCTTATTGTCCTTAGAGACACTAGATGGTGTTTTGATGTGTCTATCATTGGAACCATGGAAATAGATTTGTCCAAAGGAACTCAGCTCGTGTATATTACGTCGGACATGTTATTATCAGTCCATGATTTTCTAAATCATATTGAGTTGGTAGTATTGACTCACGGATACCAGGACTGGCAAGAAGGAGAGTCAACCTCCTGATTACAAGAGCACTTGTGGCCAGATTGACAAATATAAGCCATGTCGGGTTCAGATATAACGTAAACGGCATTGTTGACTACTTGGCCACCATGGGATTGTTGCAATCCCTATTCAAAACAATCAATCCAGCAGCTTCAAGGACTGGATTGGAATCTGAAGCCTTTAGATTCCATTGCTGTCCAGATCCCACAACAACTGCGTACACATCAGAGAATAGACGGTACTATTTGTCTGTCTTTTTCAGAATATGTTGCCGTAGCACCACCACCGGTCCCTCGGTATTCATCTCATGACAAAGAAGGACCTGAAGAAGAAGCAGCATATATGGCATATGAAGACGGCCCCATGCGGGACCAATAAGACGGTAATGATACAGAAGTAATCTAGGATGTATCTCCAGATGATAAAGAAGAAGCGGAAGATGTTGATGATCCGTTTTCATTATTTTTATATACAAATCAGCTTAATAATGATGAATTAAATTCATCCGCGGAGTTGGTGGGGATAACTCCTCTGTCCTCCTAAATTTTGATTATCTTTCATTCAAACCACCAAAAATCTCAGAAACTCCACCATCACATCTTAACCATACCCCTAAAACTCTACCATCCAATTCTAGCCATACACCTAACCCTAAAACTTGTTATCCAAATATCGAAGATCAGCTAGCAGAGCTCGATTATCCGCGCCTGAGGAAAATGGCTGCAAAGGCAGAAAATGCTTATGCATCCGTCTCGTCATCTTACTTTCCTCCAAATGAGCCTGTCATGGGCCCTGTAATGTACCCACCGGCCACTACAGGTTCACAAACAAACCCATCCTCCTCAAATAGCTTTCAGAACTTGAGGTCCAGAACATTGGACTTCAAAAAATCATACCAGCAGAACATGGGGACGCTGTCGTCCGCACAAAACGCTCATGGAGTAATGTTTGTTCTGCCATATGACTTCTCGTTGTATGACAACGTTATATCAAGGTGGGAATCTATCACCTTAAATCTTATCAATGATAAGCAATTTGCGGACAACAAATCAAAGGGGTTGTTTATCAAAAATTTACTAGGAGAAGTTGAAAAGAAAATTTGGATTCAATGGCGAATGGCTTTTGAAGAAGAGTACGAAGCTTTGATCAACATAGCAAACGATCCACAAAACGTACTCTCTGTTATTCGAAGAGTAATTCTGCTAGAAGATCCATATCAAGGTTCTACGGATGAGCAGAACCGAGCATACCTGGACCTGGAAAGATTACCATGTTCTGAAATCAAGAATATGTTCGAATACATGAATGATTACAAGGTCCTAGAGGCAAAGTCTAGGCGAATGTATATTAGCCCAGAATTATCTACAAGTTCTTTCGAAAAATGCCCCCGATCATCGGGAACGAGATCGATGAAGCCTTCAAAAGAAAATATCCAGGTAACCCTGTGGGAGTGATGCCAAGAATAAGGTTTGCCTATCAGTATTTTGCTGACCTATGTAAACGAGCCACTGTACAAAGAGAAATTAAAGATATCTCTCTGTGTAAGAAAATACTAGTTCCTGGATTCTATAATCAGCACAAGAAATATGGCTTGCGCAAATCCAAGAACTACAAGGGCAAACCACATGGTTCGCATGTGCGTGTGGTTAAAAACAAAAATAAGCCCAAATCTACGAAATGTCGTTACATTTGTGGAGATGAAGGTCATTTCGCCAGGGAATGCAAGAGCAAAAGCGGAAATATGGCTAGGGCAGCCATATTAAACAACCTTGAACTTCCAGATGACTATGACGTTCTGTCAGTAGATCTTAACGAGGAATCATCTGACGCAATTTGCTCTATATCTGAGGCTGAAGGACCCAATACCCTCATACATGTTCGTAAAGCCTTGGAAAATTATCCCGTAGAAGAATTCGATTTTATGATGAAGGAAGACTACGACTGGCGCTGTTCTATCAAGTTGAAGGATGAACAGGAGAAGTGTTCTCATCAGTGGGAACACAAGAAACCAATTAAGGGTCAGTATTTTCGGTGTTCGTATTGTTTTATAATTACAAATACCAATATGAGGATATATTGCACAACTTGCAAATTAACGGCATGCCCGTCGTGTGCCAAATTTTATTTAGAAATAATTGTGCAAAAGGAACTATCTTGTTACAATTTCAATCCAATGATAACTTGATACATGAATTGGTAAAATACACTGAGCATTTGCTTGAGGAGAATAGAAGGCTGAAGGCGGAGATTCAGCAAAAACTTGACCAGCAACTTGTCGACGACATGTAGGATCTAGCCCTACACGATAAAGGAAAAAGGATCGTCACTTTTGAAGATGTAGATGAAGTTATTGAAGAAGAAAACGACCTAAAAATGTTCAGTGAAGCATTGAAAGCACAAGCGCACAAAACGCCAAAACGAATGATCAATAAGCTGTTCAACTTGATCATTACCTTCAAAATTTCTGGCGTTGAAAGATTTAAACTCAAAGCAATTCTGGACACGGGTGCAACTTCCTGTTGTGCAAGTATTGATGCTGTCCCAAAAGAAGTTCTTGAGGATCTCAATTACCAAGTGTCTTTCAGTGGACTGAACTCCACAACAAATTCCTGCAAAAAAATAAAAGACGGTGAAATGTTCATCACTGAGCACAGTTTCATAATACCCCTCATCTATTGCATGAAAATTGAGGTGAATGATGGCATCCAGATGCTACTTGGTTGCAACTTTATCAGGAGCATGCACGGTGGCATGCGCATTGAAGGGAATACTATTACCTTTTACAAAGAGATCACTCATGTCCCCACAACAATAGATGTAGAAGTCTCCGCAAAACAAATACCATAATTTGACTACAACTTCTACACAGAGCTGCAACCAGAATATTTTTTCTCAAATATTCTTACTAACGAGAATCCTTTTATAAGAAAATTTAAATCTATTTTTCAGAGGTTGCAAAACAGTGGATACATTGGGGAAAATCCACATAAGCACTGGTCGAAAAACAAAGTTACATGTAGAATTGAAATAGTGAATCTTGATCTTACGATTCAGGACAAGTCATTGAAACATGTAACTCCCGCCATGCAAGAGCAGTTCAAAAAGAACATTGATAGCTTGCTGGAACTAAAAGTGATCAGACCCAGCAAAAGCAGGGACAACGATGGCAATTATAGTAAATTCGGGTACGTCCATTGACCCGAAAACTGGGAAGGAGACACGAGGTAAGGAACGACTCGTGTTTAATTATAAATCTTTAAATGATAATACTCATAAAGACCAGTACTCACTACCCGAAATCAATACGTTACTTAAGAGAATAAGTAACAATCAAATTTACTCAAAATTTGACCTAAAAAGCGGATTCCATCATGTTGCAATGCAACCCTGACTCAATAGAGCGGACCGCCTTTACTGCGCCAACTGGTTTATACGAATGGCTTGTAATGTCATTCGAGTTGAAAAACACACCTGTGATTTTTCAACGAAAAATGAACCTTTGTTTTGGTAACTGCACTGAATTCCTTGAAGTATATATTGATGATATAATCATTTTTAGCAAGAACGAAGCAGAACACAAGGAATATCTTGAAAGGTTCATTTCAATCGTCGAGAAGAAAGGATTGGTGCTATCTCCAACAAAAATGAAGATAGCTATACCTGAAATTGAGTTTCTAGGTGTTGTAATAAGAAGAAAGAAGATTAAATTACAGCCACATATTATTCAGAAAATAATTGATTTTTCAAATGAAATACTAAAAGAAAAGCAGGGAATGAGGTCCTGGTTAGGGATCTTGAACTACGCACGAAGCTACATCCCTAACCTCGGTGTTTTATTAGGACCATTGTATTAGAAGATATCCCCTCGTGGGGATAAAAGACTCAAAGATCATCACTGGGAGCTGATTCGCAAGATCAAATATTTAGTTCAAAGACTCCCTGATCTGGAGATTCCTCCGACCAAAGCCTATATAATTCTGGAAACAGATTGTTGTATGGAAGGATGGGGAGGAGTGTGCAAATAGAAAAATGCTAAAAACGATCCTAGATCTACGAAGAAGGTCTGCACATACACTAGTGCAAAATTCGCAACAATTAAATCAACAATCAATGCTGAAATCCATGCCTGCATGGAGACATTAAACTCTTTAAAGATCCACTATCTCGACAAATTGAAAATCAGCTTGAGGACCGACTGTCAAGCAATCATTTCCTTCTACAATAAAACAGCTCAAAATAAGCTGTCTCGAGTTGGATTGCTAGCCTTCACTGACTTCATTAGTGGGCTGGGGATCGTTGTGCATTTCGAGCACATAGATGGCAAAAATAATGTTCTCGCCGATTCTTTATCTCGCCAAACATTTATTTTACTTGTAGAACGAAGAACAAATTTGCTCTTTATTTTCTGATATTCAGGAATGGACGCCAGAAGCAATAAAGGGAAGAGTCCAGCAAAAGAGGGAGAATATTATGAAAGTTCATCAGAATATCCATAGACGAGAAAAGGGATCAAGAACAAAAGGTGGAATCATGGCCTACGAGATGAGCGCCACCATAAACTATTCCAGCAAGCAGGAAAAAAAACATTTAACAAAAGTCAACCAGCCGGAATGGGACTGTCAAATGTTCCAAAAAATGCAAGTGA
>JXCR01043905.1:0-26049 GCA_002079205.1 Phalaenopsis hybrid cultivar
AGTTATCAATATTTTATGATATAAAATATAATTATATAAATAAAAAATACTAATCTTATCAAATTCCTTACTAGTTTTGACATTATGAAGTAATCATTCAAGGACCTAAAATATAAATGATAGAATCAACTACCTTTTCTTTTATGATCTTAGACAATTTTAAGTCACTACAATGCTTGCTTGTGATAAATATCAATAAGCCATGTTTATACTCATAGACAGTCTTCAAAGAACAAAAGCGGTAACAAATTTTATTGCTCTAATGTGCACTATTTCTTTCCAATTATATCATATTTGTAGCCAAGTTAGTATGAAGAAATGATTATACAAAAAAAAATTTCAGTTTTGGTGCATTGTTTGCAATTTCAATGATATAAAGCATGCAACCAATATAGTTTAATATATGATTTTGGTGGTGTGTATCACAAGGTGACCAATGGATGTTATTATATTTTTTATGTAATAAATTTCCATCCTTGTTGTAGCTCACAATATTTTCAATTACTGTGTAAATGAATATTTCTAAGCATATTCATTCAACAACTTTAATAAGAAAGCACATAATTTTGTTGCATTATTCTTAACTTAATAAGTGTCAACAAATTTTAAAAGTGAGATATCACATAGATAATTAACTAAAAAGTTAATCAAAGCCTTACTTCTATTATTCATTCATTCATTAACATTAGAGTACATCCAGTATCCTTTTAGCTATANGAGGTTATGAAGGAAACTAAAACTACCATTATATTAATTACAGATCATCTTAGTCATCCTAATCATAGCAAGTAGAGAAATGCTATTCCTAAATCAGCAATATGCACATGTAACTTCCTAAAAAATAACTAACATGNGTAAAATAAAGTGAAACAGGGCAAAACGGTGGAGCTACCTGCAGGGTGGCGCCTAGGGGCCCGAAACTGGCTCCTAAGCATCAAAAACAGTTGAGAAGCGATTTTTAAGTATTTTGGGCTATTCTAGGATGTTCTAGAAAGATTCCAAACAACTTGCATGACTAATGGAATGGTTGAATGAATTTAGCCACTTGGAAAGGCTANTAAAAGAAGTGAGACAGAAGTAAACAAGGAAATTACTAATCTCCAAATTCAAATCAGCAGATATAGACATAAAAGCATATTGTCAAGACTCTTGAAAAGGGCAGCCTAAGACAACAGGATCACCAGCAATCAACCATAAACATTCCAAATCAACACCGCCTACATAAACATATCTTAAGCCAACGTTCAAACCTTGAACGCGTGACGTGCCTTGCATCCCATGAGCTGCAACGTACTTTGCAGCACCGGGCGCGTATACCTGAAGGTACCCTCCTCCCTTCCATCCTCCCTTTTCTCTTCCTCGTCCACCACCACGATGTAAAGTATCTTCGGAGCATCAACCATCCCTAACAACCACAACAAGATTACGATCCACGTATCAATACTTCCACAACCAACTTTAAGTCCACCTGATTCCAACTCAAACAACAATGCGGCAGTAACAAGATCCCAAGAAGTACAGAAATGATCGAGAGATGGGATTTGAGATCCGAACCTCGAGGTTGAAGGTGAGATTGGCCGGGAGCAATGGCTAGAGTTAGGATCCGAGTTTAAAAGGTTGCAAGGGATCAATTAGCCATGGGAAGAGAACGCATCGCCGCCTCGACGTCATCTTCTTCTTACGTCTTCCTCGCACCGCTGAGATCCGGGCAAAGCTTGGTCTCTACGTCGCTTTTTTCCACCTCTGGGTACTACAATCTGTAATTATGTTGAACGGATGAGGGTAGGAAGGTCGATTGTGGGCATGAAGTCAAACGTACTGCAACGGACACGACAAGCCTGAGCGGCAATCGGGAAAAATTCATAGATATTGGCAGGTGCTTTATATTATAATTTGATCTTTATTAATCAGTTCTGTAAATACTAATTTAATAGATAATAGATGAATTAAATTTTTAAAAACAATTAATATTTAACACCTATATCATTTATAATTAATATAAGAACACTTTATAATTAAAAATTAATTAGTAATTTATTAAACTAACTAGATACAATAATTTCTATTTTATCAAATTAAATAAATTTATAGCTTTTAAAATTATTATTATTAATTATCAAGCTTACTTTATTTTTTTAGTTAATATATATTTATTTATTTGATTTTATTGAATATTAAAAATTTTAATTATTTTTTTTATTAATTTTGATCTGGCTAGTTAAATTATTGTTAGTATAAGAAAACAATATTAACTCAAAATTTGAAATACAGATGAGAATATGTTAATATGAACTCAAAAGTTAAACTATCATGATTTAATATACAAATTCACTTAGCATGTGCAAGTTTGAACTAAAAGCGAAAGTGTTAACACTCATGATTCATAACACAAGCAATAGCTCAAATATAGTGTGCATTGCACATAAAGCAAAATATTCAAGATTCTATACACACAATTATTTTTTGAAACCTATTAGAGACCTAGAAAAATACTTACAAATAGAAAGTATAATATTAAAATAGTATAGTCAAGAAATGAAATATATTCAAAACTTACCCAATAATTATCATCGTAAAATATGCTTCCCTAAAATTATCACCACAACATGTCCTTTGAATTTCTCCGATTCGTCCTATTCAAACTTTTTAATTGTNTGTAAAATATTCTTCCCTAAAATTATCACCACAACATGTCCTTTGAATTTCTCCGATTCGTCCTATTCAAACTTTTTAATTGTATCATCATTGATCCGGTGTTCATCAACACATTCATTAATTTTAGCTTTCGGTATGTAATAAAAAAATTAAACCTTCAAATTATAAAATAAAAAAAACATGTGTTGAATTTACATATTTGACGCATGTTTATCTTTTTAGTGGATATAATAACATCATCTCTATAAATATCACACTTTTGATCATTATAATCAAGTTCAAGAGTGGGTTCTNATTATTTTTTGAAACATATTAGAGACCTAGAAAAATATTTACAAATAGAAAGTATAATATTAAAATAGTATAGTCAAGAAATGAAATATATTCAAAACTTACCCAATAATTATCATCGTAAAATATGCTTCCCTAAAATTATCACCACAACATGTCCTTTGAATTTCTCCGATTCGTCCTATTCAAACTTTTTAATTGTATCATCATTGATCCGGTGTTCATCAACACATTCATTAATTTTAGCTTTCGGTATGTAATAAAAAAATTAAACCTTCAAATTATAAAATAAAAAAACATGTGTTGAATTTACATATTTGACGCATGTTTATCTTTTTGGTGGATATAATAACATCATCTCTATAAATATCACACTTTTGATCATTATAATCAAGTTCAAGAGTGGGTTCTTTATCAAAAATCCAAAAATTTACTATCTCAATAATTATATAATTCAAATGACCATAACTTTTTTAATTGTAATTTTAAAAATAAATGAGATTTTTTTAACCATGTGTGATCATTTATTAATTCTAATCTTATGGATAAACAAATAAAGACAATACATGTTCCTCAATTTGAGGTTGTATGAAATATACACAAGATCATTTAGCCTTTGATACTTTATATGATTTATCGGTTTTGTTTAAATTTATTCAAAGCACTCCAATTTCTTTCACAAATAAAGGAAGAAAAAATTTAATTAAGAATCCTTATGATTTAGAGTATAATGGATTTTCACCACTCATCTAAAAAATAATAATTATTAGCATTTTAAAGAATATGATATTAAAATACATATAATTGTATAATATTTAAAATATCTAGACTTATACTAAGTTACATTTTCTTGGATATTGTTAGAGCTATTAGATTTCTAAAATTTTCTAAATTTTCACAATAATATATAATCTCACTTGTCTCCATTGTGTGTTTAGGGCATATATTTTTGTTTCCAACAACCTCCACCAAATGTTGCATAATTTTAGGATCATTGTAGTTGTTCTTTATATCATATTAAAAAAAGGCTTTATGAAATAAGTAATTTGGGTGGATATTTTGTCAAAGTTGGCTATTGTGTCTTCTCTTTTTGATGCTAATACATGATTTGTATAATCTTTTTATGTTTCTAAACATAATTTTTATTGCCTTCTTAGTTTGTACAAGCATCATAANGGTTACATTTTCTTGGATATTGTTAGAGCTATTAGATTTCTAAAATCTTCTAAATTATCACAATAATATATAATCTCACTTGTCTCCATTGTGTGTTTAGGGCATATATTTTTGTTTCCAACAACCTCCACCAAATGTTGCATAATTTTAGGATCATTGTAGTTGTTCTTTATATCATATTAAAAAAAGGCTTTATGAAATAATTAATTTGGGTGGATATTTTGTCAAAGTTGGCTATCGTGTCTTCTCTTTTTGATGCTAATATATGATTTGTATAATCTTTTTATGTTTCTAAACATAATTTTTATTGCCTTCTTAGTTTGTACAAGCATCATAAATATTTTCAAGTAAGGGGTTCTAATCAGAGTCAACAGCTTGAAAACCCCTACATGTGTTTAGAAACTATCAAGTAATAGAAAGTATTTAGTTATCAATATTTTATGATATAAAATATAATTATATAAATAAAAAATACTAATCTTATCAAATTCCTTACTAGTTTTGACATTATGAAGTAATCATTCAAGGACCTAAAATATAAATGATAGAATCAACTACCTTTTCTTTTATGATCTTAGACAATTTTAAGTCACTACAATGCTTGCTTGTGATAAATATCAATAAGCCATGTTTATACTCATAGACAGTCTTCAAANTCGCTTGAAAACCCCTACATGCGTTTAGAAACTATCAAGTAATAGAAAGTATTGAGTTATCAATATTTTATGATATAAAATATAATTATATAAATAAAAAATACTAATCTTATCAAATTCCTTACTAGTTTTGACATTATGAAGTAATCATTCAAGGACCTAAAATATAAATGATAGAATCAACTACCTTTTCTTTTATGATCTTAGACAATTTTAAGTCACTACAATGCTTGCTTGTGATAAATATCAATAAGCCATGTTTATACTCATAGACAGTCTTCAAAGAACAAAAGCGGTAACAAATTTTATTGCTCCAATGTGCACTATTTCTTTCCAATTATATCATATTCGTAGCCAAGTTAGTATGAAGAAATGATTATACAAGAAAAAAATTCAGTTTTGGTGCATTGTTTGCAATTTCAATGATATAAAGCATGCAACCAATATAATTTAATATATGATTTTGGTGGTGTGTATCACAAGGTGACCAATGGATGTTATTATATTTTTTATGTAATAAATTTCCATCCTTGTTGTAGCTCACAATATTTTCAATTACTGTGTAAATGAATATTTCTAAGCATATTCATTCAACAACTTTAATAAGAAAGCACATAATTTTGTTGCATTATTCTTAACTTAAGAAGTGTCAACAAATTTTAAAAGTGAGATATCACATAGATAATTAACTAAAAAGATAATCAAAGCCTTACTTCTATTATTCATTCATTCATTAACATTAGAGTACATCCAGTATCCTTTTAGCTATAATTGTAAGACTCAATAAGTATTATTCATTCTTCTTTGCAATCTTATAATAAGTTTGCTCTCATCTTATAATAAAAAGGGAGCTAGTAGCAATGCCTAATAAATAACATTACATCAATAAATTTTAGTGCAAAATGAAAAAAAATAATTAATTGCATTTTGTAAGTATACAAAAATCAAACTAGTAGTCATAAAGGGTCAAATCAATGCNTAATTAATTGCATTTTGTAAGTATACAAAAATCAAACTAGTAGTCATAAAGGGTCAAATCAATGCAATGTATGGCGTCCTTAGTTGTCATCGATGTTTTCATTCTCTCTCTCTCTCTCTCTCTCTCTCTCTCTCTCTCTCTCTTTATGAGTTGTTAACTTGTCTATCATCGTATAATTCTCTTTTCCAATTAAATCTTTCTTCTGGATCATATAGATGATCTGGAGAATAAAGAAATCTGAAAGTAAGGAAGTACTACAAAAGTAGACAAAAAAGAGGAGAAAGAACATAGTGAACTTTCGTGAAGTAATCCTCACATGATAACCCAAGTGTGTACGCTCAAAATGAAATCAGGTCAAAAACACCTGGGAAACATATATGAAGAGGTCCTTACGAAAGAAACCCATTCTAGAGATTCAAGTGTGTGTGTGCTTATTCTGAGGTCAAGAGAAACTCTCAAAAGGATGTATCCCTTGGGTTAATTACATCTTTGGGGATGCCGAATAATACACCCGATTAATGGAATCCTTTTTACACCTGTATAAGGCCTATTAAAGGGTGTCACAAACGACGGTTATCTCATAAGAGCATCTTAATGCTTTCAAAGCTTGCGTTAAGTCACGGAGAAGAAAGTGAGTCTCTCACATCCCAAATGTGTAGCGGCTCATGGGCAATCGAGGCCTATGAACTAACTAGGTCAACTCATAGAGCTGTCCACACTATGTTTCCAAGGCCTAATCGGGCCATAAAGGTAGAGGGTGAATCACTGTATCTCAAATGGGCGATGGCATATCCATAATCTGAGCCTACAAGATGACATCAACGAAGCATCGAAAGGAGTGATTAGGCTCAAAGGGAGGTAACAAAAGAATGTTAGCGTAATCCTAATTAGGAAGAAATAGCTGTGTTATGATATCACTGATTGTCATTTAAAGCTATTAGGACCCATAACTCTACCTAGTCATCAAGGTAGTCGACCTAACACAACTGGAAACCCCTTGTCAGCAATTCATGAATTTCATCATCCAAAGGGACCTCAATAGTACTAAGGTGAAAAGAAGGAAAATTTAATCCCATAACCTTACGTAGGTGGGAATAGTAGAAGTGGGACTTATACCTACCAAAGTTGAGAGGATGTCGTTGGAGTGGATAGGAGAAAAGAGGACCAGCTGTAAAGTTGAAAAAATATTACAAAGAACTTATTCCCCATTTAGGTAGTTGAAAAAAAATATTACGAAGGACTTATTCCCATAAAAACCTCTAATAACCTAATCGCACTAAACAACCACCTAAGTAGAAATTTAAGCTGGGCTAGTCAACTTAAAGAAGAACGGGGGCTTCATTAATAAAATGGGTAGTTGTCACGCCTAAAAAATGACTACTTTTTCATATATATTTTATACTCATTTTTAATGATATTACACTTTAAGGACATATTTTACATGTTTTTGGTTTCAGGTACACGAAATGGACTTATGGAGAAAATGAAGTAAAAACGATGCAATTTGGAGTCGAAGCGAGCAAGGAAGAAAATTTTAACCTGGCACAATTTGATATGTCTTTATATGCTTAATCTCCTTTACATTTATCAAATATTTTTTATTGAAATTACACTTTAAAGAAATGTTATTTTCAAGCTTATTTTTTAGGTATAACAATTTGGAGCGAAATGGAACTGAAACGTGGAGAAATAGAGGTAAAATAAAGTGAAACAGGGCAAAACGGTGGAGCTACCTGCAGGGTGGCGCCTAGGGGCCCGAAACTGGCTCCTAAGCATCAAAAACAGTTGAGAAGCGATTTTTAAGTATTTTGGGCTATTCTAGGATGTTCTAGAAAGATTCCAAACAACTTGCATGACTAATGGAATGGTTGAATGAATTTAGCCACTTGGAAAGGCTAGAGTTGTGTCTCTTAGAGTGAAAGGGTGTGTCTCTTCTAGTGAAGAGGTGTGTCTCTTAGAAAAAGGAGGCATTTGGTGTCTCTCTAAAAGAGGAGCTTGGTACCCCTCAATAGAGAGCTTAGTGTAGGTCTTTAAGAAGAGAATCTTAATGTGAGATTAGAAAGGAGATGGAGATGTAAATTTATAAAATGTCTGGAGAGTTTGGTGAGAGATTTTGAGAGATATGTGTAAAGAAATTGTATGAGCATTGCATGGATTAGAAGAAGTCTTTGTTGGAGGGATTTTCATCTTTCTTTCAGAGAAAAAAAAAACTAAGTATTGAGTTCTTCATTATCATGTAATTGCTATAAACACTTTCTAGTGGATTTACTTTGATTTAATGAATTTTTGTGTTGTGTTTAATCTATGCTTTGTGAGTAGTTTTCTTTACTTTTTTATTTTTATATGAAGTAATGGCATGAGTAGGAAAATTTGTTTCTTGATAGAATTGTTTTTATTTAATGTGATGAGTAATATCTTCTTCACTTCATTGACATAGCTTAAGTGGCATATGTTATGTTAAAATCTGTTGTAAGTGTAACTAAGAATCAGAAGAGTAGTGATCTCACAACATGAATGCACTCACATTGACAAGTTGGCTATGAAAACATAGTTTAGGAGGTAATGCAACTTTAAGGAAATATAATTTAATGATCTATTTCTATTAGGAGCTTCTAGGTCATAAAAATTTGCATAAAACTAATAGAATACTAGGCTTACCATTGTACTCAAAAGAGGGTAGGTAGACATATGTTTCTTGTTGGCACATAATTAATTCATAATTTTATTAATTCTTTTACTGCTTATGTCATTATCTTCATTTTACTTTTCTTTTTACAATGGAATGGAAGCATATTTAGGAATTTAGATTTGTTTAGAAGTTCTCTTAATTCATTAATATGATAGCATTTTTACTGGCTCTTAATTTACTTTATAAACTGATCACTTGTATTATTGAAATCCATTGCAAAACCTAATGGCCCGGGAAGGGGTATGATTTCTCCAACTAGTGAGTACCAAATTCAAATTTGGAAAGAGTTATGGTGATCATCTAAGGGGGAGTGCAAATAGATAAAGAGATAATTTTTTATGGGTGTGGAATTGAAGATTTTAGGGTAACAAACTAAAATCTCCAATTTAGTCTAGATGTGTGGAAACTAAAGCGAGAAGTTAGCCCTCAGGTGAGGGGAAGTGGGAGCTCTAGACTGAGAGCTAGTATCTTCCTAACTTAACCATGGGCTTAAGGACTAAACTCTGAATTAGCAAATATTTTTTATGCACTTGACCAAGGATAAAGAATAGAATTACTCTTATTTGTCACTGACAACGTTATATTTTAAGCATTTCATTGCTACACACTTTCTAGGTCATTGAACGTGAAGGGTAGACTTTATCATCTCAAAATTCTCCAAACCAATCTATCTAGATATGTTATCTTTAGAATTAATATTCGCATTTAGGATTAGTTGTTAGCATTACATTTAATATTTATATTTATGAGTAGTTGTTGGTTGTTTTAAACTTAAATTTACATTTAGGAGTACTTGTTAGAAAAACCACTTAAATCGACATTCTAAACCAAGACCTGATAGTAGTAGACTAGAATTAGCCTAAGAAATTTCTTACCTCGCTTCTCTGTAGGATCAATACTTAGGTTTTTAAAGCAAGTCCTATATTAATTGAAATGTACGTATACTTGTTTAGTACCCCTAGTGTGTAAATTATTTTCTAATTTTTATAACAGATTGATTTTACACACTAACCGCTAAATATAGATTGGGTTAAGGTTTTCGTCTTCTTTTGGAAGTTAAATTATTGCGTAATGGTGGGTCAGATTAAGTTCTTGGAGCACTGACATAACTTAATGAAGCATAATGGAAGTTTTATACTTTCTAAAGTTTTATATTTATTGGAGNTCTTAAATTTACATTTAGGAGTACTTGTTAGAAAAACCACTTAAATCGACATTCTAAACCAAGGCCTGATAGTAGTAGACTAGAATTAACCTAAGAAATTTCTTACCTCGCTTCTCTGTAGGATCAATACTTGGGTTTTTAAAGCAAGTCCTATATTAATTGAAATGTACGTATACTTGTTTTGTACCCCTAGTGTGTAAATTATTTTCTAATTTTTATAATAGATTGATTTTACACACTAACCGCTAAATATAGATTGGGTTAAGGTTTTGGTCATCTTTTGGAAGTTAAATTATTGCGTAATGGTGGGTCAGATTAAGTTTTTGGAGCACTGACATAACTTAATGAAGCATAATGGAAGTTTTATACTTTCTAAAGTTTTATATTTATTGGAGAGCTTGGGAAAATGAATAACTATCTCTAGTAGGATAAATTGTATTTTTTTTGAAAAATTAGGAATTCTTAAAATTTTTATTTACAACATTTAAGGCCTTTTTCTTGTTTAATATCTCCTTCATAAGCTTTGCATAACTTGACATCTGTTCCAAAGCTTCAACGAAAGGAATATTTATCGTTAACTTCTTAAGTACTTCTGTGAACTTTGAAAATTGTTTATCCAACTCATAATGTCTCAGTCTTTGAGGAAATGAAGGTGGTGGTCTTTCTAAATTGATTTTAGTTGGAGATATTAAATCTTTTAGATCCTTAAAAACATGTTNCCAACTCATACTGTCTCAGTCTTTGAGGAAATGAAGGTGGTGGTCTTTCTAAATTGATTTTAGTTGGAGATATTAAATCTTTTAGATCCTTAAAAACATGTTCTTCAGGTCTTTTAGTTTCTTTTGTTTCTCTCACAACTTCTTTCTCTTTCCTAACCACACCCTCTATCTCTCTTCCACCTCTTAATTGAACAACATCTATTTGTTCATCATTTTTCACTTTAGGATTGATCTTAGTGTTGCTAGGAAGTGTTCCTAGGGATCTATTATTAAGTGAATTAGTAATTTGCCCCAGTTGATTATTTATGTTTCTAATCGCAGTATTTTGACTTTGTAACTGGTTTCTCATTTCAAATACCATTTTTTCTGTAGACATCTTCTTATCCTCAAATTGTTGATCATTGTTAGAGTCTGGTGGATATGAAGGTCTATTTTTTTCATTCTCTTGATTATTCCAACTTTCATTAGGATTTGTATGATTATTTTCCCATTGTTGGTTTCCACCCTTAGTCGTATGATACCAGTTAAAATTAAGAAGGTTCTTCCAGCCTGGATTGTAAAAGTAAGAATATGGGTTTTTTATGGTATTTAAAGTCTCAAATAATAAGTTAGAATCAATCATATGCCCTAATGAAATTTACTTACTTACTGGAGTAAATTGAGGCAGGTTCATTCTAAGTTGCTCCAACTTCCTTGATATTGCAACAATTTGAGATGCAAGAATTGCAATGGCTTCTATATCATGAACACTGGCTACAATTTTAGGATTTACCCTTGCAGAGGGCCTTTGAAATTCATTTGTAACCTTATCTTCAATTAACACATATGTATCATCAAATAGTTTTGACATTAATGAGCCACCAGCAGTAGCGTCAATTATAAACCTAAGGGTCCCTACTAACCCATTGTGAAAAGTTTGAATGATTAAACAATCGGGCAGAGCATGGTGTGGACACTTTCTTAGGAGTTCCTTAAATCTTTCTCAGGCTTCGTATATTGATTCCCCTTTATACTGACAAAATGAGATAATATCGTTTCTAAGTTTAGTAGTCCTTGAATGTGAAAAATACTTAGCTAGGAATTTTTGAGTTAACTCCTCCCAATTCTTAATAGAGCTAGGTGCTAATGAGTATAACCACAATTTAGCTTTATCTCTTAGTGAGAAAGGAAAAAGCCTTAGTCTAACAACATCGTCCGACATGTTGTTATAATAAAATGTAGCAGAAAGTTCTATAAAACTTGATAAGTGTAAATAGGGATCCTCTGAAGGAGTTCCCCCAAACTGACTGTTCTACACTAGTTGGATAATCGCTGGATTTATTTCAAACGAGTTAGCTTCTGTGACAAGGGTTTGTATAGTTGAGTGAATTTCATCTGTCGTAGGATTTACATAATCCTTCAATGGTTTATGATCATTTTCAAAGTTATTATTTTGAATTTTTTTCATTTCCATTTCTAGCTTTTCAAGTCCTTTCTTTTTTTTGATTTTTTCCTTTTTTCTTACTCGGGATCATAACGCACAAGTCTTGCAGATCCTTTATTTTGCATACACAACACACCAAATAATACATTAACAATTAAATAAATAAAATAAAAAATATGTTCAACATAAAAAAAACATTTTCACAAACACTTTGTTCTTCACACAAACAGTTTTTTCACAAAACTTTTTCATACAAAAAAAATTTCTCACACAAAAATAGTATTTTTTATTTTTGTTACTCGGGATCATAACGCACAAGTCCTGCAGATCCTTTATTTTGCATACACAACACACCAAATAATACATTAACAATTAAACAAATAAAATAAAAAATATGTTCAACATAAAAAAAACATTTTCACAAACACTTTGTTTTTCACACAAAAAGTTTTTTCACAAAACTTTTTCATACAAAAAAAATTTCTCACACAAAAATAGTTCTTATGACACTACACTTTTCCAAGTCTAAGCATAATTACTCCAACTTAAATTCTCCTAAAAGTCAAGATCAACTGTTGGGATCCCCGGCAAGGGCGCCAAAAACTTGATCCCGATATTTTATATATGTAAGGATTTATGAAGTTGACACCACAACTTGAAGATTTTAATCCCCAACAACGACGCCAAAAACTAGATTCCAAGAAAAGTAAAATTCCAATTATATCTTTAAATAATACGGATTCTACGCAAGTATATGTATCGTTATCAAATAATATAGGTCTTTTTTATTAAGCCCCAAATATCAATTCCACGGAGATCGAGGTTAATCACGACGGCTTTCAAGAGAAGTTCTAGTCTAGAATAACATGCCTTAGCTTGGAAGGTTTATAAAGGTTTGATTTTGATAATATCCTACAATTATCACTAAAATACTACTTCTACTTCTAAACTAAAATACTTAGTGAAAATCAGAAGGTGGGGTTTAATATATTAAAAGTGCTCTTCCTCATGCAATGAAATTAGTGACATGTTTAAAAGTAAAACAAGTAGTGAGAGAGATTGTGACAAATAGGAGCAATTATATTATTTACCATTACTAGAGATTCTATAAAGAACATTGGTTAATCTAAAGTTTGAATAGTTCTAAAGATGAGATACGCAGGGAAGATACTAGCTCTCACTCCAGAGTTTCCTCTTATCCCTCCACCTGAAGGCTAACATCTCGCATCAAAACCTATATCAATAAACCAAATTAGGAGGCTTTAGCCTGTCACTCTAAATTCCTCTAATTCTACACCCATTAAAGATTATTTCCTTATTTATTTGCACTCAACCATGTGGACTACATTCTCATCCATACAATCTCATGTGACTCTACCACAGTTGATTGAGACAATACCATCCCGGATCTTACATATTCTCACAACAGATTTTAACATGTAAGTTGATCAAGTTTACATGTAAATGAAGAACAAAGTAAAATCATCATAAAATATTCTCACTTTACTCAATTATATATCCTACACATGCATGCTAATTCATTATAAGAGGGAAGAGTAAAGATAACTAATCACTACACAAGGAGAAACAACAAGAACTTTTTATTGAACAAGACTTTGAAACCATACAAACAAAGTACTAGATTCAAATCAAAATATAATGAAAATACTTATCTCTGATGGAAATGAAACTCTCCTTGTATAGCAAAAATAATCTCTTTACAATCCTCTCCAAGAACAAAGTGAAAGGAAAAGAAGAAATCTCTCACTCACTCTCTTTTTCTCTCACCTTGTCGCCCCACTTGGGGCTCACGTCCAAGCCTTCTTCTTCTTCTCCAAGTCTTCTTCGCCTATTCTAATTACTTCAAGAGTCCAAGAGTTATTTTAAAAACATTTCCAAGCCTTTTTTATAATTTCCGAAGAGACTCTTAAGTGTCTCTTCAAAACTGTCCATATTCATTGAATCTTCCAAATGGTGCCTGAGGTGCCTCTTCAAAACTCCTTATAACTACCTAAAATTCTTCTAGAAAGTCTCTTTTATCATTTTCAATGAATTTCCAAAGAGATTCATGAAACACCTCTTTAAAAATCATCTAAATCAGACGTATATTCTAGAAGATATGTTGAAAACTGTCATCGACGCCTAAGCGCTTATTTTGGGGCGCTTAAGTGCCCCCTTTTTTTGTCTGGTGGCGCCTAAGTGCCATATTTGGGCACTTAAGCGCTACGCACAGGCACTTAAGTGTCTAATTTTGGCTTCCATGGCTCTGGTGTACCCCGGTTTGACTCGATCTGCTCCAGTTTGCTCCATTTTGTTCCATTTTTGTACCTTCAGCTCCAATCACTACAAATTCTTCAATTTAATGTTCCTACAATCAAAAGCACAAGAAAATATGCCTTTAAAGTGCAATATTATTATAAAATAAAGCATGAAAAGTAGTACATTTTTATGCATATTAGTTAGCCCCAGGTCGAGGGAGATAAGGGAACTCTAGAGTGATAGCTAATATCTTCCCTACCTAGCCCATCTTCAGGANTTACTCAATTATATATCCTACACATGCATGCTGATTCATTATAAGAGGGAAGAGTAAAGATAACTACTCACTACACAAGGAGAAACAACAAGAACTTTTCATTGAACAAGACTTTGAAACCATACAAACAAAGTACTAGAATTCAAATCAAATTATAATGAAAATACTTATCTCTGATGTAAATGAAACTCTCCTTGTATAGAAAAAATAATCTCCTTACAATCCTCTCCAAGAACAAAGTGAAAAGAAAAGAAGAAATCTCTCACTCACTCTCTTTCTCTCTCACCTTGTCGCCCCACTTGGGGCTCACGTCCAAGCCTTCTTCTTCTTCTCCAAGTCTTCTTCTCCTATTCTAATTACTTCAAGAGTCCAAGAGTTATTTTAAAAATATTTTCAAGCCTTTTTTACAATTTCCCAAGAGACTCTTAAGTGTCTCTTCAAAACTGTCCATATTCATTGAATCTTTCAAATGATGCCTGAGGTGCCTCTTCAAAACTCCTTATAACTACCTAAAATTCTTCTAGAAAGTCTTTTTTATCATTTTCAATGAATTCCCAAAGAGATGCATGAAACACCTCTTTAAAAATCATCCAAATCAGACGTATATTCTAGAAGATATGTTGAAAACTGTCATCGGCGCCTAAGCGCCTATTTTGGGGCGCTTAAGTGCCCCCTTTTTTGTTTGGTGGCGCCTAAGTGCCATATTTGGGCACTTAAGCACTATGCACAGGCACTTAAGTGTCTAATTTTGGCTTCCTGGCTCTGGTGTACCCCGGTTTGACTCGATCTGCTCCAGTTTGCTCCATTTTGTTCCATTTTTGTTCCTTCTGCTCCAATCACTCCAAATTCTTCAATTTAAAGTTCCTACAATAAAAAACACAAGAAAATATGCCTTTAAAGTGCAATATCATTATAAAATAAAGCATGAAAAGTAGTACATTTTTATGCATATTAGTTAGCCCCCAGGTCGAGGGAGATAAGGGAACTCTAGAGTGATAGCTAATATCTTCCCTACCTAGCCCATCTTCAGGACTATTCAAACTTTAGATTAGCTAATATTCTTTATAGCATCTCTAGTAAGGGTAAATAATGATATTGCTCTTCTTTGGCACATTACAATTTAAATACTTTCACAATAGAATTTCTATACTTATTATTGGTTCATGATAAGGAAAAAGATATTTTATTTGTATTGCTTTTATCTTAAAAAAACCTAGTTAGATTTAGTTAAATTTTTTACTTTATTTTTAATTATCAAAACTACCAAAAAGAACCAAACTTTCATTCCTACCATAGTATCTATAGTTTAAGTAAAACTCTTTTTAAAAGTACAGTTTGTTATCTAATTTCATCTTAAGAGTTTGTAGTTCTCCTTGTGGGTTCGATATTTTGGGGCTTATTCAAAAAGTCCTATATTACTTGATAATGATCTGTATACTTGCGTAGTATCACAATATTTAAATATAATAGTTGTTCACTTACTTGCCTTAGAGTCTAGTATTTGGCACTGTTGTAAAAAACAAAATATAAACAAAGAGATTCAAGAATCAAACTGTACATACATCATAGTACTATCATACCAGATAGGGATCAAGTTTTTGGCTTTCGTTATCAGAATACTTACATCTAGTCCTTAACAATGGATTCAGAAGTAAAAGTATATAAAATAAAAGGGGATCAAGTTTTTTGTGTCGTTGTCGGGGAGAAAAAGAAAATTTTAGTAAAATTTGAAGGAATTTTCAGAAAAACAAATTCCTACTTTTAGAAAGCCCTATTTAAATATTTAGATTTACTATATGATTATCATAGTGTTGATTTTATATAAGTTCTTATTTGTTTGATTTTATTTTATTTTGTAGTGATTTATGTGTAGTTAAGGTTCTAGAGGACTAGTACCATACAATTCTTAATTTGAAAGAACTATTAGAAAAATAAAAAAATAAAAAATACAAAAAAAGTTCATAATTTTCATGAAATGGCAAACCGAAAATAATCAAAATGCTGAAATTCATCAAGAATTTAGACCTTTAAGAGATTATGCAAACCCTACAGTAGATGNCCTTGTTGGCACATAATTAATTCATAATTTTATTAATTCTTTTACTGCTTATGTCATTATTTTCATTTTACTTTTCTTTTTACAATGGAATGGAAGCATATTTAGGAATTTAGATTTGTTTAGAAGTTCTCTTAATTCATTAATATGATAGCATTTTTACTGGCTCTTAATTTACTTTATAAACTGATCACTTGTATTATTGAAATCCATTGCAAAACCTAATGGCCTGGGAAGGGGTATGATTTCTCCAACTAGTGAGTACCACATTCAAATTTGGAAAGAGCCATGGTGATCATATAAAGGGGAGTGCAAATAGATAAAGAGATAATTTTTTATGGGTGTGGAATTGAAGATTTTAGGATAACAAACTAAAATCTCCAATTTAGTCTAGATGTGTGGAAACTAAAGCGAGAAGTTAGCCCTCAGGTGAGGGGAAGTGGGAGCTCTAGACTGAGAGCTAGTATCTTCCTAACTTAACCACGGGCTTAGGGACTAAACTCTGAATTAGCAAATATTTTTTATGCGCTTGACCAAGGATAAAGAATAGAATTACTCTTATTTGTCACTGACAACGTTATATTTTAAGCATTTCATTGCTACACACTTTCTAGGTCATTGAACGTGAAGGGTAGACTTTATCATCTCAAAATTCTCCAAACCAATCTATCTAGATATGTTATCTTTAGAATTAATATTCGCATTTAGGATTAGTTGTTAGCATTACATTTAATATTTATATTTATGAGTAGTTGTTGGTTGTTTTAAACTTAAATTTACATTTAGGAGTACTTGTTAGAAAAACCACTTAAATCGACATTCTAAACCAAGGCCTGATAGTAGTAGACTAGAATTAACCTAAGAAATTTCTTACCTCGCTTCTCTGTAGGATCAATACTTGGGTTTTTAAAGCAAGTCCTATATTAATTGAAATGTACGTATACTTGTTTTGTACCCCTAGTGTGTAAATTATTTTCTAATTTTTATAATAGATTGATTTTACACACTAACCGCTAAATATAGATTGGGTTAAGGTTTTGGTCATCTTTTGGAAGTTAAATTATTGCGTAATGGTGGGTCAGATTAAGTTTTTGGAGCACTGACATAACTTAATGAAGCATAATGGAAGTTTTATACTTTCTAAAGTTTTATATTTATTGGAGAGCTTGGGAAAATGAATAACTATCTCTAGTAGGATAAATTGTATTTTTTTTGAAAAATTAGGAATTCTTAAATTTTTATTTTCAACATTTAAGGCCTTTTCCTTGTTTAATATCTCCTTCATAAGCTTTGCATAACTTGACATCTGTTCCAAAGCTTCAACGAAAGGAATATTTATCGTTAACTTCTTAAGTACTTCTGTGAACTTTGAAAATTGTTTATCCAACTCATACTGTCTCAGTCTTTGAGGAAATGAAGGTGGTGGTCTTTCTAAATTGATTTTAGTTGGAGATATTAAATCTTTTAGATCCTTAAAAACATGTTCTTCAGGTCTTTTAGTTTCTTTTGTTTCTCTCACAACTTCTTTCTCTTTCCTATCCACACCCTCTATCTCTCTTCCAGCTCTTAATTGAACAACGTCTATTTGTTCATCATTTTTTACTTTAGGGTTGATCTTAGTGTTGCTAGGAAGTGTTCCTAGGGGTCTATTATTAAGTGAATTAGTAATTTGCCCCAGTCGATTCTTTATGTTTCTAATCGCAGTATTTTGACTTTGCAACTGGTTTCTCATTTCAAATACCATTTTTTCTATAGACATCTTCTTATCCTCAAATTGTTGATCATTGTTAGAGTCTGGTGGATATGAAGGTCTATTTTTTTTCATTACCTTGATTATTCCAACTTTCATTATGATTTGTATGATTATTTTCCCATTGTTGGTTTCCACCCTTAGTCGTATGATACCAGTTAAACTTAAGAAGGTTCTTCCAACCTGGATTGTAAAAGTAAGAATCTGGGTTTTTTATGGTATTGAAAGTCTCAAATAATAAGTTAGAATCAATCATATTCCCTAATGAACTTTACTTACTTACTGGAGTAAATTGAGGCAGGTTCATTCCAAGTTGCTCCAACTTCCTTGATATTGCAGCAATCTGAGATGCAAGAATTGCAATGGCTTCTATATCATGAACACTGGCTACAATTTTAGGATTTACCCTTGCAGAGGGCTTTTGAAATTCATTTGTAACCTTATCTTCAATTAACACATATGTATCATCAAATAGTTTTGACATTAATGAACCACCAGTAGTAGCGTCAATTATAAACCTAAGGGTTCCTACTAACCCATTGTGAAAAGTTTGAATGATTAAACAATCGGGCAGAGCATGGTGTGGACACTTTCTTAGGAGTTCCTTAAATCTTTCTCAGGCTTCGTATGTTGATTCCCCTTCATACTGACAAAATGAGATAATATCTTTTCTAAGTTTAAAGTGGTCCTTGAAGGTGGAAAATACTTAGTTAGGAATTTCTGAGTTAACTCCTCTCAATTTTAGTCCTTGAAGGTGAAAAATACTTAGCTAGGAATTTTTGAGTTAACTCCTCCCAATTCTTAATAGAGCTAGGTGCTAATGAGTATAACCACAATTTAGCTTTATCTCTTAGTGAGAAAGGAAAAAGCCTTAGTCTAACAACATCGTTTGACATGCTGTTATAATAAAATGTAGCAGAAAGTTCTAGAAAACTTGATAAGTGTAAATAGGGATCCTCTGAAGGAGTTCCCCCAAACTAACTGTTCTACACTAGTTGGATAATCGCTGGATTTATTTCAAACGAGTTAGCTTCTGTGACAAGGGTTTGTATAGTTGAGTGAATTTCATCTGTCGTAGGATTTACATAATCCTTCAATGGTTTATGATCATTTTCAAAGTTATTATTTTGAATTTTTTTCATTTCCATTTCTAGCTTTTCAAGTCCTTTCTTTTTTTTCATTTTTTTCCTTTTTTCTTACTAGGGATCATAACGCACAAGTCCTGCAGATCCTTGATTTTGCATACACAACACACCAAATAATACATTAACAATTAAACAAATAAAATAAAAAATATGTTCAACATAAAAAAACATTTTCACAAACACTTTGTTTTTCACACAAACAGTTTTTTCACAAAACTTTTTCATAAAAAAAAAATTTCTCACACAAAAATAGTTTTTATGACACTACACTTTTCCAAGTCTAAGCATAATTACTCCAACTTAAATTCTCCTAAAAGTCAAGATCAATTGTTGTGATCCCCGGCAAGGGCGCCAAAAACTTGATCCCGATATTTTATATATGTAAGGATTAATGAAGTTGACACCACAACTTGAAGATTTTAATCCCCAACAACGACGCCAAAAACTAGATTCCAAGAAAAGTAAAATTCCAATTATATCTTTAAATAATACGGATTCTACGCAAGTATATGTATCGTTATCAAATAATATAGGTCTTTTTTATTAAGCCCCGAATATCAATTCCACGGAGATCGAGGTTAATCACAACGGCTTTCAAGAGAAGTTCTAGTCTAGAATAACATGCCTTAGCTTGGAAGTTTTATAAAGGGTTGATTTTGATAATATCCTACAATTATCACTACAATACTACTTCTACTTCTAAACTAAAATACTTAGTGAAAATCAGAAGGTGGGGTTTAATATATTAAAAGTGCTCTTCCTCATGCAATGAAATTAGTGACATGTTTAAAAGTAAAACAAGTAGTGAGAGAGATTGTGACAAATAGGAGCAATTATATTATTTACCATTACTAGAGATTCTATAAAGAACATTGGTTAATCTAAAGTTTGAATAGTTCTAAAGATGGGATACGCAGGGAAGATATTAGCTCTCACTCCAGAGTTCCCTCTTATCCCTCCACCTGGAGGCTAACATCTCGCATTAAAACCTATATCAATAAACCAAATTAGGAGGCTTTAGCCTGTCACTCTAAATTCCTCTAATTCTACACCCATTAAAGATTATTTCCTTATTTATTTGCACTCAACCATATGGACTACATTCTCATCCATACAATCTCATGTGACTCTACCACAGTTGATTGAGACAATATCATCCCGGATCTTACATATTCTCACAACAGATTTTAACATGTAAGTTGATCAAGTTTACATGTAAATGAAGAACAAAGTAAAATCATCATAATATATTCTCACTTTACTCAATTATATATCCTACACATGCATGCTGATTCATTATAAGAGGGAAGAGTAAAGATAACTACTCACTACACAAGGAGAAACAACAAGAACTTTTCATTGAACAAGACTTTGAAACCATACAAACAAAGTACTAGATTCAAATCAAAATATAATGAAAATACTTATCTCTGATGTAAATGAAACTCTCCTTGTATAGAAAAAATAATCTCCTTACAATCCTCTCCAAGAACAAAGTGAAAAGAAAAGAAGAAATCTCTCACTCACTCTCTTTCTCTCTCACCTTGTCGCCCCACTTGGGGCTCACGTCCAAGCCTTCTTCTTCTTCTCCAAGTCTTCTTCTCCTATTCTAATTACTTCAAGAGTCCAAGAGTTATTTTAAAAATATTTTCAAGCCTTTTTTACAATTTCCCAAGAGACTCTTAAGTGTCTCTTCAAAACTGTCCATATTCATTGAATCTTTCAAATGATGCCTGAGGTGCCTCTTCAAAACTCCTTATAACTACCTAAAATTCTTCTAGAAAGTCTTTTTTATCATTTTCAATGAATTCCCAAAGAGATGCATGAAACACCTCTTTAAAAATCATCCAAATCAGACGTATATTCTAGAAGATATGTTGAAAACTGTCATCGGCGCCTAAGCGCCTATTTTGGGGCGCTTAAGTGCCCCCTTTTTTGTTTGGTGGCGCCTAAGTGCCATATTTGGGCACTTAAGCACTATGCACAGGCACTTAAGTGTCTAATTTTGGCTTCCTGGCTCTGGTGTACCCCGGTTTGACTCGATCTGCTCCAGTTTGCTCCATTTTGTTCCATTTTTGTTCCTTCTGCTCCAATCACTCCAAATTCTTCAATTTAAAGTTCCTACAATAAAAAACACAAGAAAATATGCCTTTAAAGTGCAATATCATTATAAAATAAAGCATGAAAAGTAGTACATTTTTATGCATATTAGTTAGCCCCCAGGTCGAGGGAGATAAGGGAACTCTAGAGTGATAGCTAATATCTTCCCTACCTAGCCCATCTTCAGGACTATTCAAACTTTAGATTAGCTAATATTCTTTATAGCATCTCTAGTAAGGGTAAATAATAATATTGCTCTTATTTGGCACATTACAATTTAAATACTTTCACAATAGAATTTCTATACTTATTATTGGTTCATGATAAGGAAAAAGATATTTTATTTGTATTGCTTTTATCTTAAAAAAACCAAGTTAGATTTAGTTAAATTTTTTACTTTATTTTTAATTATCAAAACTACCAAAAAGAACCAAACTTTCATTCCTACCATAGTATCTATAGTTTAAGTAAAACTCTTTTTAAAAGTACAGTTTGTTATCTACTTTCATCTTAAGAGTTTGTAGTTCTCCTTGTGGGTTCGATATTTTGGGGCTTATTCAAAAAGTCCTATATTACTTGATAATGATATATATACTTGCGTAGTATCCCAATATTTAAATATAATAGTTGTTCACTTACTTGCCTCAAAGTCTAGTATTTGGCACTGTTGTAAAAAACAAAATATAAACAAAGAGATTCAAGAATCAAACTGTACATACATCATAGTACTATCATACCAGATAGGGATCAAGTTTTTGGCTTTCGTTATCAGAATACTTACATCTAGTCCTTAACAATGGAGTCAGAAGTAAAAGTATATAAAATAAAAGGAGATCAAGTTTTTTGTGTCATTGTCGGGGAGAAAAAGAAAATTTTAGTAAAATTTGAAGGAATTTTCAGAAAAACAAATTCCTACTTTTAGAAAGCCCTATTTAAATATCTAGATTTATTATATGAATATCATAGTGTTGATTTTATATAAGTTCTTATTTGTTTGATTTTATTTTATTTTGTAGTAATTTATGTGTAGTTAAGGTTCTAGAGGACTAGTACCATACAATTCTTAATTTGAAAGAACTATAAGAAAAATAAAAAAAATAAAAAATACAAAAAAAGTTCATAATTTTCATGAAATGGCAAACCAAAAATAATCAAAATGCTGAAATTCATCAAGAATTTAGGCCTTTAAGAGATTATGCAAACCGTACAGTAGATGAACTTCATTACAGTATTAAAAAACTTGCTATAGTTGTTGATTCATTTGAACTTAAACTTGTTATTATTTAAATGATATCAAATAATCAGTTTGGGGGAGCACCAACTGAAGATCCAAATTTACAGTTTGTCAATTTTCTAGAATTCTGTGCTACATTTAAATATGATGGTGTTTTGGATGATGCTATTAGATTTAGAATTTTTCCATTCTCACTTGAGGATAAGGCTAAGATATAGTTAAATTTGTTAGAAACTATATCTATCAGAACTTGGGGTGATTTAGCGCAGAATTTGCTTGCTAAATATTTTTCACCATAAAAAATTATGAAGCTTAGATATGATATTACATCTTTTTGTCAGTTTGAAGGGGAATCTATTTATGAAGCATGAGACTGATTTAAAGAACTTTTGAGAAAGTGTCCACACCATGTTGTATCATATTGGTTAATAATTCAAACCTTTTATAATGGATTAGTTGGATCTCTTAAATCTATTATCGATGTTGCTGCTAGTGGTTCATTGATGTCAAAACCATTTCGTGACGCACATGCTTTAATTTAAGAGATGGCTACTAATAATTTTCAATGGCCTTCTGAGAGGGTAAATCCAAAGAAAGTAGCCAATAATCATGAATATGATGCTTTGCAATGTTGGCAAATCATGTTGCTACAATTTTAAGGAGGTTAGACCAATTTGGAATGAATTTTTCTCAACCAATTTCAATGATTCAAAAGAATTCATTAGACCAAATGGTAGATTCTTAAACATCGTTAGAAACTTTGAATGTCATAAATAATAAGCCGAATAACCCATATTCAAACTATTACAACCTTGGTTAGAAAAACCATCTTTACTTTAACTGGATTAATAATAATTTGGGTGATAATAATTAGCAATAGGGGAACAATGATGCACCAAAAATATATGCATTTTTAAACTTATATGTTATACTCATTTTTGGTGATATTGCACTTTAAAGGAATGTATTTTTTTATGTTTTATTGTAGGTTGATGTTTTTTAGGACTTGAAGCAAAAACGAAGCAAAAAGGATGAAATTTGGAGTCAAAATGGCGTTATGGAAAAATTACTCAGCGCCGACGTTGCCAGACTGGTTGCTGATAGCGAGTACAGGATTGAATTTAGACCACGTGCGCCGACAGCGCCATCATGGGCGCCGAGGGTGCTAAGNTAAAAATATAAGCATTTTTAAACTTATATTTTATACTCATTTTTGGTGATATTGCACTTTAAATGAATGTATTTTTTTATGTTTTATTTTAGGTTGATGTTTTTTAGGACTTGAAGCAAAAAGGATGAAATTTGGAGTCAAAATGGCATTATGGAAAAATTACTCAGCGCCGACGATGCCAGACTGGTTGTTGATGGCGCCATTTGATAGCGAGTACAGGATTGAATTTAGACCACGTGCGCCGACAGCGCCATCATGGGCGCCGAGGGTGCTAAGGTTGGAGCTGGGTGAAATTCTAGAAGATTTGATGAATTTGGACGCTTTTTGAAGAGTTATTAGAGGGACCTTTTAGAAAACTAACTTTGTGCTTTATTTAGAGCAAAAATTTCTCAGAAAAAGGAGTAGTTAGAGGGGGCTAGAATGTAATTGAGTTTGCTTGAGTGTTCTATTGTTTAGTGTGGTGAGTCTAAGTGTGATTTTCTCCTAAGAGTTGTTAAGAGAGGGAGAGAAGTGAGAGATTTATTCTTCCATACATCTTTTAAGAGAAAATCAAGAGTCTTGTAAAGAGAGAAAGAGTTCAAGAGAGGCTACAATGGATTTGATTAGAGAATGAGTTACAGATAAGTGGTGTCGTTTATTATTGTTGTATAAACTTTCTTTTATTTATGAAATTTATATTTTGTTGTATCTTTCTCATGAGGTCTGAGTAGTTTTTTTTATTTTTCTCCCTACTTTGAGATATGGTGAAATGAAGAGATAATTTAGATGTGCCAATTTTAAAATATAAAATAAATTATAATGATTTTTCCACTATGTTCTTAATTTACTTTTTAATCTGACCAATCCAAATGTTAAAATCTGTTGTGAAACATATGATCTGGGAAATGGAGTATGAGTTCTATAAGAAAGTTTGAATCACATTCAATTCTATGAAGGAGTGTTTCTTTCATGAAATTGGGTGCAAATAAATAGGAAAATATATATTATTATTGGGCGAAGAATTGGCAATTTTAGGGTGACAGACTAAAATCTCTAATTTGGTCTAAGTATTTAAGAACTAAAGCGAGAGTTAGCCTTTAGAGGAAAAAACGTGAGAGCGCTGGAGTAAGAACCAGTATCCTCTTAGCCTAATCACGGATTTAGAGACTATACCTATTATTAGCCAACGATTCTCTATAACACTTGATTAAGGGTAGAGAATTAAAATTGCTCCTCTTTGGCACAATATAAATTCAAACCATTTAACTCTCTCATTTAACNAAAAAATCACCATAATTTTAGTTGGAATAATTATAACAATTCGGTGAACCCATCAGGAAATTCAAATAACCAAAGAAATCCAAACTATAAACCTTATTATCCTCCTAGATTTAACAACAACTCACAAGATAAGGAGAAGAAGTTGACAATGGAAGAAGTAATGTTAAACATGGGAAATCAAATACAAAATCAAGGGGCTGCAATTAGGAATATTAAAAATCAATTAGGACAAATTGCTACTGCACTTAGTAACAGACATTTGGTAATTCTTCCGAGTACTGTTGAAGTTAATCCAAAAGATCAAAATAAGGAGCAAAGTAAAGCTATTCAATTATGAAGTGGAAAAAAAGTGGAAATAAGAATCCAAAGAGAAATTGAAGTTGAGGAGGAGAAGGTAGAAATTCAAATCGACAATGATGAACATAAACCAATACAAATTCCTTTAGAAAAACTGCTACCTCCATTTCCTCAATGATTGAATNTTCAGTTTGAAGGGGAATCTATTTATGAAGCATGAGATTGATTTAAAGAACTTCTGAGAAAGTGTCCACACCATGTTGTATCATATTGATTAATAATTCAAACCTTTTATAATGGATTAGTTGGATCTCTTAAATCTATTATCGATGTTGCTGCTAGTGGTTCATTGATGTCAAAACCATTTCGTGACGCACATGCTTTAATTTAAGAGATGGCTACTAATAATTTTCAATAGCCTTCTGAGAGGGTAAATCCTAAGAAAGTAGCCAATAATCATGAAAATAATGCTTTGCAATGTTGGCAAATCAAGTTGCTATAATTTTAAGGAGGTTAGACCAATTTGGAATGAATTTTTCTCAACCAATTGCAATGATTCAAGAGAATTCATTAGACCAAATGGTAGATTATTAAACATCGTTAGAAACTTTGAATGTCATAAATAATAAGCCGAATAACCCATATTCAAACTATTACAACCTTGGTTAGAAAAACCATCTTTACTTTAACTGGATTAATAATAATTTGGGTGATAATAATTAGCAATAGGGGAACAATGATGCACTA
>JXCR01043905.1:26411-36532 GCA_002079205.1 Phalaenopsis hybrid cultivar
GATGTGCCAATTTTAAAATATAAAATAAATTGTAATGATTTTTCCACTATGTTCTTAATTTACTTTTTAATCTGACCAATCCAAATGTTAAAATCTGTTGTGAAACATATGATCTGGGAAATGGAGTATGAGTTCTATAAGAAAGTGAGAATCACATTCAATTCTATGAAGGAGTGTTTCTTTCATGAAATTGGGTGCAAATAAATAGGAAAATATATATTATTATTGGGCGAAGAATTGGAAATTTTAGGGTGACAGACTAAAATCTCTAATTTGGTCTAAGTGCTTAAGAACTAAAGCGAGAGTTAGCCTTCAGAGGAAAAAAAGTGGGAGCACTGGAGTAAGAACCAGTATCCTCTTAGCCTAATCACGGATTTAGAGACTATACCTATGATTAGCCAACGATTCTCTATAACACTTGACTAAGGGTAGAGAATTAAAATTGCTCCTCTTTGGCACAATATAAATTCAAACCATTTAACTCTCTCATTTAACCAAAAACTCATTGTAGTGGGAAATATGCTTTCTCATATTTGACAACTTCATCACAAAAACATAGTTTGGTAGTTATAATTTAACTTTACTTTACAGTCTTGCTAGTAGTCAATAATTAAGTTCTGATAGCACCATAAACATTTGAAATTAGTATAGTAGACTTTCTTTATTATTGTGAAATTCCTAATCGAAATTACTATTTCGAATTTAAACCTTCCTCGTGGGATTGATATTTGGGGCTTAATCAGAAAGTCTTGTATTACTTGATAATGCTACGTATACTTGCATAGAATCTTAACATAGATTGCTTACATTTCTTANTGAATTTAAACCTTCCTCGTGGGATTGATATTTGGGGCTTAATCAAAAAGTCTTGTATTACTTGATAATGCTACGTATACTTGCATAGAATCTTAACATAGATTGCTTACATTTCTTATTAGTAATTAACGAACCAAGTTTTTGGTATCGCTGCAAAGCAGAGTCATCTTCATTAATTTTACACAACTATAATTTTTGGGGCCAAGTTTGTGGCGCCGTTGCCGGGGAAGGTAACAGTAAATTAAATAGATTTGGTAAATTAAGAAATTTAGCGATAAATTTATATATGAAAAAATCATTTAAGAGTATTTTTAAGAAAATTTTCTTTGCATATTATATTTGTTTATGCATAATATTGGATCTGAAGGTTTAGTACCTTACAATTTAGAATTAGAACGTACTATTAAAAAAGTTCAAAAACAACAAAAAGAAATTAGAAATTTGAAAGAAATGGTGAANTTTTATGCATAATATTGGATCTGAAGGTTTAGTACCTTATGATTCAGAATTAGAACGTACTATTAAAAAAGTTCAAAAACAACAAAAAGAAATTAGAAATTTGAAAGAAATGGTGAATAACTTAGATAATCCAATAAATGAAATTTGATAAAGACCTGTAAGAGATTATGCTAATCCTACAGTAGATGAACTTCACTTGACTATTCAAAATACTAATGTTACTGCTAATTCATTTGAGCTTAAACCTGTTATTATTCAAATGGTACAAAATAATCAATTTGGAGGAACACCTANGCTGCTAATTCATTTGAGCTTAAACCTGTTATTATCCAAATGGTACAAAATAATCAATTTGGAGAATACCTACTAAAGATCCTAACTTACATCTTGCTAGTTTTCTTGAAATATGTGCTACTTTTAAATATATCTAATGATGCTGTCTGGCTTAGACTTTTTCCTTTTTCATTAAGGGATAAAGCTAAATCTTGGTTAAATTCATTAGCACCTGGGATTGTCAGTTGGGGAGAACTATCACAAAAATTTTTAACTAAATATTTTCCACCCTCGAAAACTGCTAAGCTTAGAAATGATATTACATCTTTTTGTCAGTTCAAAGGGGAATCAATATATGAAGCCTGAGAATAATTTAAAGATCTCTTTAGGAGATGTCTACATCATGCTTTACCAGATTGGTTAATAATTCTAACTTTTTAAAATTGATTAGTAGGATCACTTAGATCTATTATAGATACTGCTGCACGTGGATCATTAATGTCAAAATCTTTTGATGAATCACATTCTTTAATAGAGGAAATGACTACTAATAATTTTCAATGGCCCTCTGAACGGGTAAATTTAAAGAGAGTAGCTAGCATTCATGATTCTGATGCANTTGTCTGACTTAGACTTTTTTCTTTTTCATTAAGGGATAAAGCTAAATCTTGGTTAAATTCATTAGCACCTGGATCTATCAGTTGGGGAGAACTATCACAAAAATTTTTAACTAAATATTTTCCACCCTCAAAAACTGCTAAGCTTAGAAATGATATTACATCTTTTTGTCAGTTCAAAGGGGAATCAATATATGAAGCCTGAGAATAATTTAAAGATCTCTTTAGGAGATGTCTACATCATGCTTTACCAGATTGGTTAATAATTCAAACTTTTTAAAATTGATTAGTAGGATCACTTAGATCTATTATAGATGCTGCTGCATGTGGATCATTAATGTCAAAATCTTTTGATGAATCACATTCTTTAATAGAGGAAATGACAACTAATAATTTTCAATGGCCCTCTGAACGGGTAAATTTAAAGAGAGTAGCTAGCATTCATGATTCTGATGCGNATAGGAGCTAGTATTAACCTAATGCCTTTATTAATTTTAGGCGTGCAGATTTAGGAGAGATTTCCCTTACTACTATAACTCTTCATTTAGCTAATCGATCAATAACTTATCCTAAAGAAGTTATATAAGATGTATTAGTGAAAACAAATAAATTTATTNTTAGGAGCTAGTATTAACCTAATGCCTCTATTAATTTTAGGCGTGCAGATTTAGGAGAGATTTTCCTTACTACTATAACTCTTCAGTTAGCTAATCGATCAATAACTTATCCTAAAGAAGTTATATAAGATGTATTAGTGAAAACAAATAAATTTATTTTTCTTATAGACTTTATTGTATTAAATATGGAGGAAGATAAAAAAATTCCTATTATTTTGGGGAGACCATTTCTTGCAACAGGGAGAGCTGTGATAGACGTGCAAAAAGAATAATTAATAATGAGAGTCAATGATCACGAAGTAGCATTTAATATAGCAAAAGCTATGAAATATCTTGTGATAGAAAAAGATAATGAATGTTTTAAAATGAAAGTTACTAATTATCTAAGTAAAGAGCGATTTAAGGGAATGTTTGAAGAAAAAATAAGGCAAGAAGTGTATTTTAAGAATAAGAATGAAATAAAAGAGGAGAATTTAGATTATGTTCAGGACAAATTTCAAACTTAAGACTTTTACAAAATAATAATAAAAATCTTATTCCTTCAAGTATTAAACCACATGAACTTGAACTGAAAGTATTACCTGCCCATTTAAAATATCTGTTTTTAGAAGATTCATCTACATTGTCTGTTATTATATCTTCTATTTTAATTGAAATTCAAGAGCAAAAATTAGTAGAAATATTGAAAAGATATAAAAAGGCCTTTGTATAGACTTTAGTATATATTAAAGGAATCAGTCCTTCAATTTGTATGCATAGAATTCTATTTAATGAAAAATACGAACATAAAGATGATCCTCAGAGGAGATTAAACCCAATAATGAAAGAAGTTGTTAAAAAGGAAATCTTAAAATGGTTAGATGCTAGAATTTNAATAATGAATGTTTTAAAATGAAAGTTACTAATTATCTAAGTAAAGAGCGATTTAAGGGAATATTTGAAGAAAAATTAAGGCAAGAAGTGTATTTAAAGAATAAGAATGAAATAAAAGAGGAGAATTTAGATTATGTTCAGGACAAATTTCAAACTTAAGACTTTTACAAAATAATAATAAAAATCTTATTCCTTCAAGTATTAAACCACATGAACTTGAACTGAAAGTATTACCTGCCCATTTAAAATATCTATTTTTAGGAGATTCATCTACATTGCCTGTTATTATATCTTCTATTTTAATTAAAATTGAAGAGCAAAAATTAGTAGAAATATTGAAAAGATATAAAAAGGCCTTTGTATAGACTTTAGTAGATATTAAAGGAATCAGTCCTTCAATTTGTATGCATAGAATTCTATTAGATGAAAAATACGAACATAAAGATGATCCTCAGAGGAGATTAAACCCAATAATGAAAGAAGTTTTTAAAAAGGAAATCTTAAAATGGTTAGATGCTAGAATTTTATATCCTATTTTAGACAGTGCTTGGGTAAGTCTGATTCACTGTGTTCCAAAGAAAGGAGTGATAGTTGAAGTAAATGAGAAAAATGAATTAATTCCAATAAGACAAGTTAATGGTTGGTGAATTTGTATAGACTATAGAAAATTAAATATGACCATCAGGAAAGATCATTTTCCTTTACACTTTCTAGACCAAATGTTGGATAGGTTGGCTAGAAACAAATATTACTATTTTCTAGTATCACCAAATTCTGATTACTCCTAAGGATCAAGAGAAAACAAAATTTATAAGCCCTTATGGAACATTTGCTTTTCATAGAATGCCTTTTGGACTATGTAATGCACCTGCAACATTTCAAAGATGCATGATGTCAGTTTTTAGTAATTTAATTGAACATGGAATGGAAGTATTTATGGATGATTTTTTTGTATTCGGANGAGGATCAAGAGAAAACAAAATTTACAAGCCCTTATGGGACATTTGCTTTTCATAGAATGCCTTTTGGACTATGTAATGCACCTGCAACATTTCAAAGATGTATGATGTCAGTTTTTAGTAATTTAATTGAACATGGAATGGAAGTATTTATGGATGATTTTTTTGTATTCGGAACTTCATTTGAATTATGTTTAAATAATTTAGAAAAAGTTCTGGAGTTATGTGAAAAAATCAACTTAGTACTAAATTGGGAAAAAAACTAATTTATGGTTGCAAGAGGAATTGTACTTAACCATAAAATTTTTTAAAATGACATGGAAGTAGATTTAGTAAAAATTCAAGTTATTGTAAAATTACCACGTCCTACTACGGTTAGAGGGGCGAGAAGTTTTCTAGGACATGCTGGTTTCTACAGGCGTTATATAAAAGATTTTTCAAAAATTACTAAGTCATTATGCCAACTTTTAGAAAAAGATATGAAATTTAATGAGGAATGCATAAAAGCATTTAAACTATTGAAAAAAAAATTAATCACTGCTCCTATAACAGTTTCACCTGATTGGGAGAAACCATTTGAAATAATATGTAATGTTAGTGATCATGCTATTGGAGTTGTTTTAGGATGAAGGTATAATAAGATTTTTAAAGTAATATATTATGCTAGNATGTAATGCTAGTGATCATGCTATTGGAGTTGTTTTAGGATGAAGGTATAATAAGATTTTTAAAGTAATATATTATGCTAGTAAAACTCTAAATGATGCTCAAATTAATTACACCACTATTGAAGAGAGTTATTAGTTATTTTCTATGCTTTGATAAGTTTAGATGTTACTTAATTGGAGGGAAATGTATAGTGCATACATATCATTCTGCTATCAAATATTTGATACAAAAGAAGGATGCTAAACCAATATTAATTAGATGGATACTTCTACTACAAGAGTTTGATTTTATGGTAGTAGATAGAAAGGGAAATGATAATCAAATAGCCGATCATTTGTCTAGACTAGAACAATAAATATTAACTAATTTTGTGAAAGAAATTTCGGAAACTTTCCCTGATGAACAATTGTATAATATTGATATAAAGGATATACCGTGGTATGTTGATATAGTAAATAATATTGTGAGTGATATTCTACCACAAGATGTTAAGAACCAACAACTAAAGAAATTTATTAATAATTCAAAATTCTATTTTTGGGATGACCCACATTTATATACACAATATAAAGATTTAATCATTAGAGATGTGTGCCTTACCAAGAAATTAATAAAATAATTAAACAATGTCATGATTCTGAACTTGGAGGACATTTTGGAACAAATAGAACTGCACATAAAATTTTTCAAACTGGATTTTATTGGCATACCCTTTTTAGAGATGTTAATGAATATATTAAAATATACGATCGATGTCAGTGAGTAGGAAATATTTCTAGAAGAAATGAAATGCCTCTAAATAACAAATTGGAAGTTGAAATTTTTTTTGTGTGGAAATTAGATTTTATGGGACCAATTATGCATTCATTTAGAAATTTATATATATTTATTGGTGTTGTTTATATGTCCAAATGGATTGAAGCTATTGTTGTACCTAAATGTGATACTCGGAGTGTTTCTAATTTGTTAAATAAAAATATTTTTACAAGATATAGAATGCCGAGAGTCATTATTATGGATGGAAGATCCCATTTTAGGAATAAGAGGATCAAAAAATTGGTTAGAAAATTTAATATTATGCATAGATTCTCTGCGGCTTATCATCCCCAGACTAGCGATCTAGTAGAAATATCAAATCATGAAATAAAGAGAATCTTAGAAAAAGCTGTAAATCCTTAAAAGTTAGATTAAACTGCTAGATTAGATACTGCACTATGGGCATACAAAACTGTCTATAAGACTTCTATTGGAATGTCCCCATATAGACTTATTTTTGGTAAAACATGTCACTTACCAGTAGAATTNAATGTGATAATCGAAGTGTCTTTAATTTGTTAAATAAAAACATTTTTACAAGATATAGAATGCCGAGAGTCATTATTATGGATGGAAGATCCCATTTTAGGAATAAGAGGATCAAAAAATTGGTTAGAAAATTTAATATTATGAATAGATTCTCTGCGGCTTATCATCCACAGACTAGCGGTCTAGTAGAAATATCAAATCATGAAATAAAGAGAATCTTAGAAAAAGTTGTAAATCCTTAAAAATTAGATTAAACTGCTAGATTAGATACTGCACTATGGGCATACAAAACTGCCTATAAGACTTCTATTGGAATGTCCCCATATAGACTTATTTTTGGTAAAACATNTTAATCACTGCTCCTATAATAGTTTCACCTGATTGGGAGAAACCATTTGAAATAATATGTAATGTTAGTGATCATGCTATTGGAGTTGTTTTAGGATGAAGGTATAATAAGATTTTTAAAGTAATATATTATGCTAGTAAAACTCTAAATGATACTCAAATTAATTACACCACTACTGAAAGAGAGTTATTAGTTATTAGTTATTTTCTATGCTTTGATGAGTTTAGACGTTACTTAATTGGAGGGAAATGTATAGTGCATACAGATCATTCTGCTATCAAATATTTGATACAAAAGAAGGATGCTAAACCAAGATTAATTAGATGGATACTTCTACTACAAGAGTTTGATTTTATGGTAGTAGATAGAAAGGGAAATGATAATCAAATAGCCGATCATTTGTCTAGACTAGAACAATAAATATTAACTAATTTTGTGAAAGAAATTTTGGAAACTTTCCCTGATGAACAATCGTATAATATTGATATAAAGGATATACCATGGTATGTTGATATAGTAAATTATATTGTGAGTGATATTCTACCACAAGATGTTAAGAATCAACAACTAAAGAAATTTATTAATAATTCAAAATTCTATTTTTGGGATGACCCACATTTATATACACAATATAAAGATTTAATCATTAGAGATGTGTGCCTTACCAAGAAATTAATAAAATAATTAAACAATGTCATGATTCTGAACTTGGAGGACATTTTGGAACAAATAGAACTGCACATAAAATTTTTCAAACTGGATTTTATTGGCATACTCTTTTTAGAGATGTTAATGAATATATTAAAATATACGATCGATGTCAGTGAGTAGGAAATATTTCTAGAAGAAATGAAATGCCTCTAAATAACAAATTGGAAGTTGAAATTTTTTTTGTGTGGAAATTAGATTTTATGGGACCAATTATGCATTCATTTAGAAATTTATATATATTGCTTGCTGTTGATTATATGNTTGAAATTTTTTGCTCTGGCGCCGACGACGCCCTAGACCTGGAAGTTCCTGTTGACCTCTCCTTTGGTTGAGGTTTAGTTTTCCCTCTTTAGTTGCCTAAGGTCTAGCCATAAGATTTTCTTATTGACTATTCCTAGAAGACTAGAAAGGAACCCTCACCATTAAAAATTCTACACTCTTTTGTGCTCAACTTGAAGTTCCACATATTTGTCCTAACCCTAAAACTTAGTAGGTAGGGTCACTATGGGGGATCTTAAAGAGAGTTCCCATAGGACTGCTTGCCCTTAGGGTTGACTCTGGGAGTTGCTCTGAGGCTAAGACACTCACTTTCACTCACTACACTCACTGTCACTCACTTCACTCACTCTCACTCACAATCCCTCACAACCCTAAACCCAAATTTTCCTGACTTTGGTCACTTGATCCTTTGAGAGATTCATGTTGATGGTCCCCTAAATCCACTAGTCCTAGGCTAGGGTTTAGTTAAGACCAGTACATAGAGTACACAAATGGGGATTCCATTGGTCCATAGCTCATATAGGGTCGTTGATACCCCAACCCTACCAAAATACCCAATTTGACCTTTCACCCTCAAACCTACCCAAATTACCTAAACACCCCCAAATCCCAAATTTGGTCAAAATCCTCAAATCTATCCAAAATATCCAAATTTGTTCAAATCATTTCAAAAATTTTGAAAATACCCAAATTACCGAAAGCTACCCAAAAATGCCAGATTTACCAAAATACCCCAAAAATTACCAAAATTACAAAAATACCCTTGGCACCCCAAACTTTACCAAAACCTCCAAAATCACTCCAAATATTTCCAAAACCCATTTGGACTCATCAATTGGACCCAATTTAACCATTTTGACCAAAACCCCCAAATTGCCTTTAAAGGCCCAATTTCCCCAAATTTACCTCAAATGTCCAACAATTTGGTCCCAATCTCCCCCAATTTCAACCCTAAACTGAAATTCACATTCCATGCGACCAATTTGAATGAAATATAAGCTCAATTGGGCCATGCTTTGAGCCCAATTTTGATCTAGGTCAAACCCCCAATTTTGGTTATATGACTTAATCTCACCAAATTGAACCCCATAGCCTACTCAATTTGCCACAATTTATGTTGAAAACTCTTTATAACAATCCTACAAATCAAAATTAACCTTAAATTGGCCTTGGTGAAGCCTCAATTTCATTTAATTTTGGCCTAATTACAAAAACCCCAATTTAGCTCTAAATTGGCCACACCTCAAGATTCCACCAAATTGATTATCTTAGCCACAAAATTGGCACCCAATTTACATTAAAAACTCTTCATGGCATTTTTATTAACCATTTTCAACAATCAATTTGGACGTAGCCCAATCATAGCCCAATCTAGACCCAAGTCTAGCCCAACATGCCCAAAGTGACCAAAATTCCATAATCCTTCAAATTGAACCCCCAATTGAACTCAAAATCATTTCAATCCTTCACCAAAAATATTCATTACATTCATATACACAATGTTGATCAACAATTTGGGCTAATTAACATGACTAGCCTAACCTAAACCCAACATCTAGCCATTTTGACCCACATGAACCCATGTGCCAAAATTGGCCTAGCCACCTTAAAGTCACCAACTTTATGACTCCACAGCCATTAAGATCCTCCTAAGGACCAGGCTAAACCACCCTAAATCCACAAAAACATGTTATGGACCATTAGATCCCCAAATTAAGGGATTCATTCCCTTTTTTAGGCCTTAACCACAAAATCTCCTCCATCATTGGTTGTCATAGGGAGTTAACCATCATTAGCCACCCCCTGACCTTCCTGAGCCAAGAGATGACCACTCCCTGGCCGACCAGCCACCTTGGTGGCCAGAAAATGACCAAACCAAGATCCACCACTATTGAATCAAACACAATCTTAACCCTAGGGGCCAACTCACCAAAATCAAACCTTAAAGCTTTTTAGCCCACCACTTAGGCAGACATTTGCACCCATGAACAAGCCCAGAGCTCCCCTCTCCAGCCATGGCTATAAAATGGCCCCTTCATGGCCAAGAGAGAGGTGCTGAAGTTTTCTCAAGGCGACCCCTCTAAGTTGCCCCAATAGCCTCTTTGAGACCCCCCTCAGTGCAATCCAACCACTCCCTTGCCCTAATTCCCCTTGCCGGAGTTCAATTTTTAAGCTCAAGTCCTTGTCGGAGACA
>JXCR01043905.1:39320-68737 GCA_002079205.1 Phalaenopsis hybrid cultivar
AAATCATACAAACATTGGAAGATATTACAAGATCATGTGTGCTTGATTTTGAAAGAAATAGAGATAAGTACCTTACCATAGCATAGTTTTCCTTTTCTTTTATAATAATAGTTAACATTACAATATATGAATGATATCTTATGAAGCTCTTTAGGGCAGGATATACCTATCTTCAATTTGTTCAGAAGACTACAAAGAAAAAAATTAGGTGATTCCTAGTCCTTGAGGTACAGAACAACAAAAAAAAAGTTATATCAATAGAAAAAAGTTGACTACAATTAGGAGATCATACACTTCTGAAAGTATCGNTAGTATTTTGATTGATAATTATTTTTTTTATTAGAAAACAATAAAACTTTAGAATCTTACACAATCTTATATATCATAAATCATGATAAATTTTGGTATTGGATGAAAATATGGAAATGAATTGAACCAAAAAATGAAACAAACTTAAATCGGGGGTGCTGACAGTGCCCAGAGCGGTTTCGTGTTTTTTGGATGAACTTGGCGGACTTTGGCGGGATTGCACTTCAAAATAACTGCCCAGAGGTCTTTTAAAGGTNTCTAAATCGGGGGTGCTGACAGTGCCCAGAGCGGTTTCGTCTTTTTTGGATGAACTTGGCGGACTTTGGCGGGATTGCACTTCAAAATAACTGCCCAGAGGTCTTTTAAAGGTATGAAAACTATTTTGGAAGACCAGGAACTTCCAGATTTTGAAATCCATGGCTTCTAATTCTAGAAATACTTCAAGGTATGGAGTTTTCAATAGAAGAAAGTTCATCAGTTTTGATGCGCAAAGATTATACAATAACGTCATCATGAAAAAGAGACTTATAAAGGAGAGAGGCTTTATCAATCATGGATTAAGTAATCTAAGTTCGTAGATTGAGGAAATGATAGCACAAAAATGTTGAGAAGTTCAATGCTACCTTATCGCTGTAGTAGTTGTTCCAGTGGTAAAAGTATTTTACGCTAACCTACATGGAATTAAACAAGGAGTTATCTTCGNCGAAATCCATGGCTTCAAATTCCAGAAATACTTCAAGGTATGGAGTTTTCAATAGAAGAAAGTTCATCAGTTTTAACGCGGAAAGATTATACGACAAAGTCATCATCAAAAAGAGACTTATAAAGGAGAGAGAGGCTTTATCAATCATGGATTGAGTAATCTAAGTTCTTAGATTGAGGAAATGATAGAAAAAAAATGTTGAGAAGTTCAATGCTACCTTATCACTGTAGTAGTTGTTCCAGTGGTAAAAGTATTTTACACTAACCTACATGGAATTAAACAAGGAGTTATCTTCGNTTATATGACTTAATCTCACCAAATTGAACCCCATAGCCTACTCAATTTGCCACAATTTATGTTGAAAACTCTTTATAACAATCCTACAAATCAAAATTAACCTTAAATTGGCCTTGGTGAAGCCTCAATTTCATTTAATTTTGGCCTAATTACAAAAACCCCAATTTAGCTCTAAATTGGCCACACCTCAAGATTCCACCAAATTGATTATCTTAGCCACAAAATTGGCACCCAATTTACATTAAAAACTCTTCATGGCATTTTTATTAACCATTTTCAACAATCAATTTGGACGTAGCCCAATCATAGCCCAATCTAGACCCAAGTCTAGCCCAACATGCCCAAAGTGACCAAAATTCCATAATCCTTCAAATTGAACCCCCAATTGAACTCAAAATCATTTCAATCCTTCACCAAAAATATTCATTACATTCNATTGAAATTTTTTGCTCTGGCGCCGACGACGCCCTGGACCTGGAAGTTCCTGTTGACCTCTCCTTTGGTTGAGGTTTAGTTTTCCCTCTTGAGTTGCCTAAGGTCTAGCCATAAGATTTTCTTATTGACTATTCCTAGAAGACTAGAAAGGAACCCTCACCATTTAAAATTCTACACTCTTTTGTGCTCAACTTGAAGTTCCACATATTTGTCCTAACCTCTAAAACTTAGTAGGTAGGGTCACTATGGGGGATCTTAAAGAGACTTCCCATAGGACTGCTTCCCCTTAGGGTTGACTCTGGGAGTTGGTCTGAGGCTAAGACACTCACTTTCACTCACTACACTCACTTTCACTCACTTCACTCACTCTCACTCACAATCCCTCACAACCCTAAACCCAACTTTTCCTGACTTTGGTCACTTGATCCTTTGAGAGATTCATGTTGATGGTCCCCTAAATCCACTAGTCCTAGGCTAGGGTTTAGTTAAGACCAGTACATAGAGTACACAAATGGGGATTCCATTGGTCCATAGCTCATGTAGGGTCGTTGATACCCCAACCTTACCAAAATACTCAATTTGACCTTTCACCCTCAAACCTACCCAAATTACCTAAACACCCTCAAATCCCAAATTTGGTCAAAATCCTCAAATCCATCCAAAATATCCAAATTTGTTCAAATCATTTCAAAAATTTTGAAAATACCCAAATTACCCAAAGCTACCCAAAAATGCCAGATTTACCAAAATACCCCAAAAATTACCAAAATTACAAAAATACCCTTGGCANCTATCCAAAATATCCAAATTTGTTCAAATCATTTCAAAAATTTTGAAAATACCCAAATTACCGAAAGCTACCCAAAAATGCCAGATTTACCAAAATACCCCAAAAATTACCAAAATTACAAAAATACCCTTGGCACCCCAAACTTTACCAAAACCTCCAAAATCACTCCAAATATTTCCAAAACCCATTTGGACTCATCAATTGGACCCAATTTAACCATTTTGACCAAAACCCCCAAATTGCCTTTAAAGGCCCAATTTCCCCAAATTTTACTCAAACAATTTGGTCCCAATCTCCCCTAATTTCAACCCTAAATTGAAATTCACATTCCATGTGACCAATTTGAATGAAATATAAGCTCAATTGGGCCATGCTTTGAGCCCAATTTTGATCTAGGTCAAACCCCCAATTTTGGCTATATGACTTAATCTCACCAAATTGAACCCCATAGCCTACTCAATTTGCCACAATTTACGTTGAAAACTGTTCATAACAATCCTACAAATCAAAATTAACCTTAAATTGGCCTTAGTGAAGCCTCAATTTCATTTAATTTTGGCCTAATTACAAAAACCCCAATTTAGCTCTAAATTGGCCACACCTGAAGATTCCACCAAATTGATTATCTTAGCCACAAAATTAGCACCCAATTTACATTGAAAACTATTCATGACATTTTTATTGACCATTTTCAACAATGAATTTGGACGTAGCCCAAGCATAGCCCAATTTAGACCCAAGTCTAGCCCAACATGCCCAAAGTGACCAAAATTCCAAAATCCTTCAAATTGAACCCCCAATTGAACTCAAAATCATTTCAATCCTTCACCAAAAATATTCATTACATTCATATACACAATGTTGATCAACAATTTGGGCTAATTAACATGACTAGCCTAACCTAAACCCAACATCTAGCCATTTTGACCCACATGAACCCATGTGCCAAAATTGGCCTAGCCACCTTAAAGTCACCAACTTTATGACTCCACAGCCATTAAGATCCTCCTAAGGACCAGGCTAAACCACCCTAAATCCACAAAAACATGTTATGGACCATTAGATCCCCAAATTAAGGGATTCATTCCCTTTTTTAGGCCTTAACCACAAAATCTCCTCCATCATTGGTTGTNCTCCTCCTAAGGACCAGTCTAAACCACCCTAAATCCAAAAAAAGCATGTTATGGACCATTGGATCCCCAAATTAAGGGATTCATTCTCTTTTTTAGGCCTTAACCACAAAATCTCCTCCATCATTGGTTGTCATAGGGAGTTAACCATCATTAGCCACCCCCTGACCTTCCTGAGCCAAGAGATGACCACTCCCTGGCCGACCAGCCACCTTGGTGGCCAGAAAATGACCAAACCAAGATCCACCACTATTGAATCAAACACAATCTTAACCCTAGGGGCCAACTCACCAAAATCAAACCTTAAAGCTTTTTAGCCCACCACTTAGGCAGACANTCCACCCCCTGACCTTCCTGAGCCAAGAGATGACCACTCCCTGGCCGGCCAGCCACCTTGGTGGCCAGAAAATGACCAAACCAAGAGCCACCACTATTGAATCAAACCCAATCTTAACCCTAGGGGCCAACTCACCAAAATCAAACCTTAAAGCTTTTTAGCCCACCACTTAGGCAGACATTTGCACCCATGAACAAGCCCAGAGCTCCCCTCTCCAGCCATGGCTATAAAATGGCCCCTTCATGGCCAAGAGAGAGGTGCTGAAGTTTTCTCAAGGCGACCCCTCTAAGTTGCCCCAATAGCCTCTTTGAGACCCCCCTCAGTGCAATCCAACCACTCCCTTGCCCTAATTCCCCTTGCCGGAGTTCAATTTTTAAGCTCAAGTCCTTGTCGGAGACAAGACAGAACTCTCCATACCTCCACAGTGCATAAAATCAAATTAAACCACACCTTCACCACAGTGAAAGAATACAAGCCCCATCAAACCCCCCTCACAGAGAGCCTCTTCACTAGACTTTGATCAACACCCAAATTCGGCCTTAAANTCGGAGTTCAATTTTTAAGCTCAAATCCTTGTCGGAGACAGGACAGAACTCTCCATACCTCCACAGTGCATAAAAATCAAATTAACCCACACCTTCACCACAGTGAAAGAATACAAAGCCCCATCAAACCCCCCTCACAGAGAGCCTCTTCACTAGACTTTGATCAACACCCAAATTCGGCCTTAAACAAATTTGGGTCTAGACTTTCACCACGACTAGGATCATTCAATTTGGTAGACTTCTAAATTTTAATAATCTAGGAAATGTCTGCCTAAGTGGTGGGCTAAAAAGCTCTGGGCTTGTTCATGAAGAGGCTCTCTGGTCTGTTTGGCGCAGCTGCAGCTTCTCAGCTTTTCAGCTGCAGCTGCACTGCCCCAGAAAGTTGCTGTGGGGAAGCAGCTGCGGGGAAGCTGGCTGTCTGTTTGGTGCAGCTGTGTGAAAACAGCTGTGGGACAGCTGTTTCTGAAAAAATGACCAAGCTGCCCCTGTTTAGTAAAACTGTTTAAAAATTGTATGTATATATGTAAAAAATTTAAATATGTAATTGCGAATCGTTAAATTGAACTTTGTGTTATACACGTGAATACCTAGGAATATTGTGGTATGCATGTAAATTTCCCTTTCAATTTTTATCCATTGGAACGATATTATGGAATTGTACTTATATAANGCCACGACTAGAGGCTCAATCCCTAGCCTCCTTGGACCTCCATAAATGTGACAAGCACCTCTGATTGAAGCTTCCCTTCTCAGAGCAAAGGTATTGAACTCCCCCTCTTCCCGAGACTATTTTCATTCTCCATTTTATTAGAGTTGATTTAATGGCATGTTTACCGTATGGATGTGTTTATCTCACTTAGATGAGTCTATAAGATCAAAATTGAGGAGATTTAGTTTAGTATATAGGGAGATCTTAAGGTTTTAGTGTGAACGATTCTCAGGTTAGCCTATTTGGGGACGATGATCCACAACCGTTGGATCGCACGTGTATCAAACAGAGGGTTTTGATTGCGCCGAATGGGAGTATGGTCCATAAAGTCTGGACTGATTCAGATGGTGGCACTGAACCAGAAGATGCTGCATGGAGCTTTGGAGACGCCAAGGATGATGCGGCGCTGCGTATTTAAGTAGAAAAATAGGGATTTGAATAATTCAAGAAAATGATCCCTAACTTCAAAAATCAATATCTTGGTGTAGAAAAATCACAAAAATAAAATAAAAATATCCTACTGCTCAGTGAACAGAGGAGAACAATGTGAAAATGATTTGAAGTTTCTTTGATGAGCATTTTATTTTTCATTAATTAAATATTGATTTGAGTATTTTAACTCTCCATGCTTGTAGACATTTTACCATGGCTTGATATTTTGACATATTGTTGCCTCTATCATGGGGGATATTCTATGATTTTTCTAAAGTCAGAGAATACCTCTAGACAGATATCCATATATTTTAAGTTTATGTCTATTATTTACATAAATAAATTATAATAATTTGCATATTGCTCAGAAAAATCCAAGAAAATTTTTGAAGGTTTATTGTGATTAGAGAACCCTTTAAAAAAATTTACATGAGCCAAGTCATTAAGAACACACTTAATTCTCACAAAACTCTAAAACACAAAGAAAATTAATTTGGTAAAAATAGTCCTCTAAATGACTTAATTTTAAATCTTTGCTATTATTTAAAGTTCAGAGAACTCCCCAAAAAATTTTCAAAATATTTGAAGCTTATTTGATAACTTAACTTAATTTTCTAAGTTAAATGACATTTTTACACTAAAATGATTTTTAATAATAAAAATATAACTAAAAAAATTACAAGAATTAGTTTTGGGAGTTCTCTATGATTAGGTGAATTTACTAAAAATAAAATTATACAAAAAATAAAAACTTCATTTTTAAGCCTATTTTGAATATTTAAATAATTAAAAATTAATAAAAACACAAAATTAGTAAAATTCATGGAAAAGTTTTAAATTATTTCCTAAGCACTTAAGAATTATTGGAATATTTTTACTAATTTTCTAAGTGAAGATATTCAATTTTAAAGCTCAAAATAATTTTGAAAGGCTAAAAAATGAATTTTTCTTAATCTTTAACTTAAAAAATTCTAATAATTCAAAGAAAAATAAAAGAAAATGAAAAATATGTTCCTCTAGGTTCCTTGACCTTAGAGGGATTTAATAAAATATAAAACTTAATTTTTCACATTTAAAATATTTTATAATTAATTAAGACTTCAAAAATTAAAATAATTTTAGTAATTCAAATCGAAACCAAAAAATCATGAGATTTGGTCCTAATAGTTCACTAGTCCAAGTCTACATCTAGTAAAAATTTCAAGTGATTAGGCTTTACCTTGGTCAAGTTATGGAATTTTCTTTGAAAACTCCCATTCTTGCATATAACTAATTATATAAATTAAATTAAAATTAGAAAAATCACATTTTCTCCTCTGATATTTCAATTTACCCATGAGTGAGGTGGAATAAATGTTCTAAGTTCATTTTAATTAAATTTAATAAATTAGAAAGTGATAGAGCCTTAGGGGCAAAAGTGTAATTTTAGAAATTTAGCCTTAATTAACATTTAGGCTTATTCAATAAAGAAAAATGGGCAACCTTTAATCTTAATTAACATATTTGGATGATTTAAACACAAGAGATTAATTGATAGAAATCAATCTCACTTTTTTCCAATTAATGGATAAATTTGAAATTTCCTAGATTATTAAAATTTAGAAGTCTACCAAATTGAATGATCCTAGACTTAAGGGTATAGTTTTGGGTGCTTAGGGGTATAGTTTTGAATGTTCCTAGACTTAGGGGTATTTTTAAAATTTGGTAGAAATCAATCTCACTAATTTAATAACCCTATCTGGTGTTCAAGTGACATTCAAATGTTTTGATGATGAATTATTGTCACTTAAGATTTAATCTCTTTCAAAATGACTATGACATCCATCAGGATCTTAAGGGCTTGGTGGTGACTTAAGCTAAATAAAATTTAGTTAAATGAAGATTAGAAAAGTGAATAAAAATTGAACACCATTGAAACAATACAAGCCCAAGTTAAAACCAAAATTGGCTTAAGTGTTTTAATAACACTAACTTGCCCCTTTGAGGATCTTCACCTGCATAATTCTCAAATTGAATGATAAATGATAATCATCCTACTCTTAAGAATAATTAAAACATCACTGTTCATTGAACACTAGAAATATTTACATGAAGAATCAAGCAACATAATAAGTTTAAAGTAGCTCGAGACTTTTCACCAAGTGGTGAGGGGAAAGCATGCACTTACCTTTTTCTCCTGAACTGTTGGATACCTCGGAGGTCTATTAAACTTGATATGTTTTTCTTAATAAAATCAATCTTAATCAAACCAATAAGGACTCACCAAGATATAATCTAGGAACCTTATTTTCCAGCTTTACATAAAATGCCCTTACATGCATTTTGAGTTTCAGTTGGAGATGATGGGAAAACCATCTAGGTACGCTTTTATAATGATTTATTTATCTGCATTTTTGGTTTCCCATACCTTTTTTTATTATGTTATTGTACTTACTCACCTGCATGCTAAACAACGATGTCACCCTACATGAAAATCAAAAATGTTAAGATAGACACAAAACCAAAACTAAAACTAAAATTAACCAAAATAAAATTCACCTCCAAAACATTCAAAATATAAAACAACTCAAAATTTAATCACAAATATCACAAAAATAACAACTACAACTAAATTAAGACATCTCTATCGGATGATTGGGAATCCCTCAGAGGAGGTAACCTACTATTGCTAACGAGGCTTCCCACAATCTAAATGAAAGTATGGTACTCATTAAGTTGAGTTTAGTAAATTCATTTGGACTAAGTGAATTTGATAGAAAATAGTGGTGCCAGAAAGAGGGAACCGTAGGATCCTAATCTGTGTCGCTCTAATCAACTTTAACATGCTCCCATAAATTTTTTTTTAATGAACTACAACAATAGGGCCATCTGAGTTGACATCATAACTTGACACACTAGAAAACTCAAACTCATCATAGCAAGGAGCTTGGAGCTAGCACTGTGGGCAGCATGACCATCTTCAATAGCAAAACATGTCTTCCCCAGTTAAACCAATTTCCATCCTTAAGAATTAAACAACCAAGCCATAGGACTTCGATGTTGTTTACTTATGCAACATAAATCCTAACCTTATCTCTAGGCCTTTGTACAGCTCTGTTGTACAATATAAGCCCTAACTCATCTTAGGATCCTGAGGTTGTCGTTCGTCATGACCTAAATTCTCACATCTTTCAGGCTATGTGTGTGATCGTTTCACACGAATGTAAGCTCTAACTAATAAAATTCTTAGGATGAAACACTCAAATAAATTTCTCCTCAAAACTGAAGCCAAACAATAGGATAGACTGGGAAGTCATTGAGGTTCTCCTTTTATCCATGACATCTCGTAGTTCTTCGTCCATTGGATTCTATAATAAAATGTTCCAAATTTGAGCCATTCTTATTCCATACCTCTTTGTTCGATTTCGTTGAAAACTCCTATCTTTTTGAACTCCTTGAAGATAATAGTCCCTTATTTTTATCGAGTGTTTTCTTAAGTGACTTTGGTTATTTAAGATGTAATTAACTATAGGGGCATGCCCTCATAGGAAGCTTGTCCAAACCCAGCTTAAAATAAACCCTATTTAATTCTTCATATTAAATAGGGGAAATTGTCAGCAAATAAAACGGTTTCACAGACTAAATGAATGTCATATAATTCTTAGTTTATTTGATTGAGCCTCATCCTCAAATCTTGTGTTTATCCCTTGGGATAAATATAGAGTTTGAGGTATAGTGCTCTTTCATTTAAACTATGAAAAATATGGGGTCATTTTGATGTCATATTTTTTTAAACTATATATATATATATATATATGTATGTAAATTAAAACGTCCTTCCGAAGCGAGCGATAGGATTTCAATTCCGGTGACTGACAGCTTCCAACGGGCAACTCCTTCAACCCAAAATAATGCCGATAGTTCCCTAATCCCTTAAAACTCCGTGATTTACATAGTAAAAATGCCATTTTTACCCCTTCGGTCTCCTTCAACCTTCGGTTAACACCCTTAGGGCTTGTTAGCACTTGGATTTGAGGCGATTAGAACACAAAAGAAGTTCAGATTTCATCTTCTTTTGGTAAGAACTATACTTTGAACTCAAAATTTTTAATTTTCACCAAGGATTTCTACTACATTGCCTAGATCCAAAATTTTGAATTTTTGGGAAGTTTTTGAGAAAATTCTTTGGTGAAGAACTCTTGCTTAGTGGATTTAAGTTTAGAACATTCCACTTTGTGATTTTTGGAAATTTTGGAATTTATTTGGATTTTGTCATTTTTTTAGAAAAATTGATATGGCCCCAAGGATGAGTAAATGAAAGAGGAAAGTGGATTTTTATGATAAAAAATTTATTAACTACAAAGCTAGCTTTTGTTTCAATAGTCTGTTTATAACAAAGCAAGTAATTCAGGATCGAGCATTCAAAAATCTAGGTGGTGAAGTCAAGAGATTAATTGTTGCTCGGCGATGAGAGAATTTTTGTTACTTTACTGCTAAGGCTATTATTTGTGTAGTCATGGAGTTCTATGCTAACTTTAGAGAGATTTCTGATGACCACGTTTATATTCGTGGTAAAATGGTTGAATTCACCCATAAGAGAATTAATGAATTTTATCAGTTGCAGGATATATATAGCTGTCAGTACAAAGCATTCTCTGCTACAAATGAAGCCCCGTATAAACTTATTTCATTTCTTACTGAAGGGAAAGGAGCTTGGAAGGTGAAGAATAACGTTAAGGTAAACTTCTCTACTTCTATGTTAAATATAGTCTCCAAGGTTTGACATTACTTTACATCAGCCACAATGATACCTACGTACCACCATAGCGAAGTTACAAGGGATATAACCATCCTGAACTTCTGTATTCAACAGATGAGTAGGATAGATGTAGGCTCTATTATTTATAGAAACACTCATTCTATTATTTTGGGTGAGACGACTGGTGGATTAGCACACCATGCCCTGATCTTCACATTATGTGAGCAGGCAGGAGTTAATTTTAGAAGTGATGAGGAAAGGATTGAGCCTCTTAAACTGATTGGACCTGCAAACATTAAAACTTATGAATCTTCTTTTGGATGGAGATCGGGAAGTAGGAGTAGGGATATTCCTTCTACTTCTAGTACTCCTACTCTCTAGGGACTTATGGAACAAATGATGATCCAACAGGGAGATATTTTAAGAATGGAGAGCAAAATTGAAAATTTGGAGGCCAAAAATGCACATAATGATGATTTAACACGACATAAGTTTGAGTATGATGCTGCATATGATGATGTTATGGTTAGATACATGAGGGGTGCCTACTTAGTATAGTTTTCTAGTCACCCTATCTTCGCCCCTTATCAACAGTAAAACTTTGATGTAGAGGAAGAAGAAGATGATGATGATGAATGGTGATGTCTTTTTAGTCATAGTCTTGATCTTTTATTTAGTTTATTGTTTGTTGCTTTTAGTTGTTGTTATTGTTTAATTGTTAAGTGTGAAACTTTGATTTGTATTTAAATGTGGTGTTGTGAACTATAAAATATAGAAAAATTGTAAAGTTGAAAATTATTTTAATATTGTTATTTGTTTTTAGTACTTTGTTGTATTTTAATTTGTAGTTAACTCTTTCTTAGCAAACATTTCTATATATGATACGTTATTTAATGTTTCAAGTTTTCTAGTATTTCATATTAGCACCTGCAATATTTCAGAGTTAAGTTAAAAAAAATCAGAATCTTCAACTGGTAAGTCTTTTATTTATGTATTAATTATTTTCTTTCACCCTGAAATTTCAGTTTTTTATGCTTAATCTTTTAAAAATTTAAGTTTAGGGGCGGAGGGGGGAAGAAAATTCATTTTTAAGGAAAGAAACCTAATTTTATTTGTCCTCAATAAACTATATTTTAAAATCTTTATGTTGTAGTTATGAATTTCTATTGGTTTGTGCTTATTTTATTTTACTTAATCCTCCACTGCGTAGAAGTCCGTTGAACCTTATATACGTTAAAATTAAGTTAAAATTTGATCAACTTATTTTTACTCATGTTTTTAGTTTTTGTAATCATATATTTAGGATATGAAAATTCTTGTAAGTATGTTATTTTTAGTTTTCATTCCTGCATATATATATATATATATATATATATATATAATGCTAAAATGTTTTACCTTGTTAAAAATTTAAGTTTGAGGGGGACGAAAAACAATTTTCAAAACTTGAAATTTATTTTTTCTCAAATGTTCTACAAATAAATTTGAGTTTGATTGGAAAAAAAATGATTATGTGTATGAAGTTATATAAGGGAAGTAAGATTTTGAATACAAAAATGAGTAAGAAAATTTAGTTGAAACCTATAGTGATGAAAAAAATTTTGAAGTTAAAAATTTTTAGTGTAGAAATGATAAATATTGTGTAATTATCTTTAGTAGGAGAAGTTGTAATTTTGAAAAATGTAGAAGGATTATACATTTATTTTCAATACTTAACTTTCTTTTATTAAAAATAATTTTCAAAACCATTATTATATATTTAAGTACATGATATATATCAAACCTTTGCTTTAGGAAAGGAAGAGTTGAATTCAAAACTACTAAAGGCCTATTTAGATATGGTATTCCTTCCTAAAAAAATCGTAAAGTATGTGTTAAAAGAAAAAGAAAAGAAATATGAAGTATGGTATATGAAAAAGAGAGGAGAAGCTTGAGGATTAGTGCCTAATCAAAAATTGGTTCCACATCTAATCTTTTTAAAGTNAAAGAAGAATCAAGCAACATAATAAGTTTAAATTAGCTCGAGACTTTTCACCAAGTGGTGAGGGGAAAGCATGCACTTACCTTTTTCTCTTGAACTGTTAGATACCTGGGAGGTCTATTAAACTTGATATGTTTTTCTTAATAAAATCAATCTTAATCAAACCAATAAGGACTCATCAAGATATAATCTAGGAACCTTATTTTCCAGCTTTACATAAAATGCCTTTACATGCATTTTGAGTTTCAGTTGGAGATGACAGGAAAACCATCCAGGTACGCTTTTATAATGATTTATTTATCTGAAATTTTGGTTTCCCATACCTTTTTTTAGTATGTTACTGTACTTACTCACCTGCATGCTAAACAACGATGTCACCCTACATGAAAATCAAAAATGTTAAGATAGACACAAAACCAAAACTAAAACTAAAATTAACCAAAATAAAATTCACCTCCAAAACATTCAAAATATAAAACAACTCAAAATTTAATCACAAACATCACAAAAATAACAACTACAACTAAATTAAGACATCTCTATCGAATGATTGGGAATCCCTCAGAGGAGGTAACCTATTATTGCTAACGAGGCTTCCCACAATCTAAATGAAAGTATGGAACTCATTAAGTTGAGTTTAATAAATTCATTTGGACTAAGTGAATTTGATAGAAAATAGTGGTACCAGAAAGAGGGAACCATAGGATCATAATCTGTGTCGCTCAAATCAACTTTAACATGCCCCCATAAATTTTTTTTTAATGAACTACAACAATAGGGCCATCTGATTTGACATCATAGCTTGACACACTAGAAAACTCAAACTCATCATAGCAAGGAGCTTGGAGCTAGCACTGTAGGCAGCATGACCATCTTCAATAGCAAAACATGTCTTCCCCAGTTAAACAAATTTCCATCCTTAAGAATTAAACAACCAAGCCATGGGACTTCGAGGTTGTTTACATATGCAACATAAATCCTAACCTTATCTCTAGGCCTTTGTACAGCTTGTTGTACAATATAAGCTCTAACTCATCTTAGGATCCTAAGGTTGTCGTTCGTCATGACCTAAATTCTCACATCTTTCAGGCTATGTGTGTGATCGTTTCACACAAATGTAAGCCTAACTAATAAAATTGGTAGGATGAAACACTCAAATAAATTTCTCCTCAAAACTGAAGCCAAACAATAGGATAGACTGGGAAGTCATCAAGGTTCTCCTTTTATCCATGACATCCCGTAGCTCTTCCTCCTTTGGATTCTATAATAAAATGTTCCAAATTTGAGCCATTCTTATTCCATACCTCTTTGTTCGATTTCGTTGAAAAATCCTATCCTTTTGAACTCCTTGAAGATAATAGTCCCTTATTTTTATCGAGTGGCTTCTTAAGTGACTTTGGTCATTTAAGATGTAATTAACTATAGGGGCATGCCCTCAAAGGAAGCTTGTCCAAACCCAGCTTAAAATAAACTCTATTTAATTCTTCATATTAAATAGGGGAAATTGTCAGCAAATAAAACGGTTTCACACACCAAATGAATGTCATATAATTCTTAGTTTATTTGATTGAGCCTCATCCTCAAATATTGTGTTTATCCCTTAGGATAAATATAGAGTTTGAGGTATAGTGCTCTTTCATTTAAACTATGAAAAATATAGGGTCATTTTGATGTCATATTTTTTTAAACTATATATATATTTTCAAAACTTGAAATTTATTTTTTCTTAAATGTTCTACAAATAAATTTGAGTTTGTTTGGAAAAAAAAAATGATTATGTGTATGAAGTTATATAAGGGAAGTAAGATTTTGAATACAGAAATGAGTAAGAAAATTTAGTTGAAACCTATAGTGATGAAAAAAATTTTGAAGTTAAAAATTTTTAGTGTAGAAATGATAAATATTGTGTAATTATCTTTAGTAGGAGAAGTTGTAATTTTGAAAAATGTAGAAGGATTATACATTTATTTTCAATACTTAACTTTCTTTTATTAAAAATAATTTTCAAAACCATTATTATATATTTAAGTACATGATATATATCAAACCTTTGCTTTAGGAAAGGAAGAGTTGAATTCAAAACTACTAAAGGCCTATTTAGATATGGTATTCCTTCCTAAAAAAATCGTAAAGTATGTGTTAAAAGAAAAAGAAAAGAAATATGAAGTATGGTATATGAAAAAGAGAGGAGAAGCTTGAGGATTAGTGCCTAATCAAAAATTGGTTCCACATCTAATCTTTTTAAAGTATAAGACTTGAGAACTCTTAAGGTTAAGGATATAATATAGTAAATATAACTATTCTTAATAAAAAATTTAGGTGGAGGAGATAGAATGCCTAACATCTATATTTGGTAAATCTACAAGTATCTCTGAACTAGATAGGAACTCATATTTTTAGACTTCTTCACCTCAAGGATTTCTGAAATCTAAGTTGGTTTCATTTACTGAAGTCTTCTCTAAATTGGACTATTCTATTTCTAGAACAAAATTATATAATATTCTAAAGAAACTCATTTGCATAATCTGCTTATATTGGTTTTGAAAGATTGAAGTGTCACTTGAGGACAACTAATGTTTTAAGTTTGGGGGATTTTGATACACCTAAAATATATAACAATTATGTACAGATTTTTATACTTATTTTTGAGGATATTGTGTTTTAATGGAAGGTATTTGCGTTTTTTTTTTAGGTACAATTAAATGGATTAAATATGGTGAAATAAGTGAAAAATGATCAAATTTAGAGCAAAAATGAAGAATGTATGAAAATGAACAGTGGCGCCTAAGCGCCCAAGACTGACGCTTAAGCGTCAAGAGACAGAGAAGGTGGTGCCTAATTGTCGAAGACCTCCCGCTTATGTGCTGATACACCTCAAATATATAGTCTTTATGTGAATTTTTTTATACGTATTATTGATATATTACGCTTTAATGGTAGATATTTGTGTGTTTTTGTTTCAGGTACAATCAAATGGATGGAAAATGGTGAAAGGAGTAAGAAAAGGATCCAATTTGGAGCAAAAAAGAAGAAGGTGTGCAAAAGAACTGTGGTGTCTAAGCACCCAAAACTAGCGCTTAAGCTCATTATAACCGAGAAGGTCATGCCTAAGCGCCAAGCACCTCGTGCTTAAGTACCAGAAGTAGTTACTTGATGATTCAATGAATTTGAACGAATTTTTGAAGAGGCGTTTGATGCAACCCTTGGTAAAAACATAGGAAACAGTTAATGGACACAAAAATACATTCAATTGGATTTTGAAAGGAGGCAACTCTTGCATGATTCATTGAATGTGGACACATTTTGAAGGGACACCAATGCATCTTTTGAAAATTATAAAAGAAGACTTTTATTGGATTGAAGGGGGCTCTCTCCTACATTTACCCCAGTTCCTTATAGAGATTCAAGTAGGAGCCGCCGCCCCCCTCTTGACACCACTGACGCCTCTCTCTCTTAGATTAATTAGGATACTTTTAGAGAGAAGAAGAAGAGAAGAATTGTAGTGTGTGAGTACAAATTATTGTAAGAGAAAGGAAGAGAAGAGGTTCAAAGGAACTTCAAGAGTCTGGTGGAGAGGATTTAATATATGTTTTAATTTTTGTGACTATATTTGTTTTTAATTTAGACTTCTTTTTTGTTTGCATGATTTCTACTTTCAAACTTAAGTGTAGTTATGTTTTCTTCATAAATTCTTAGAAGCCTTCTTTATCTTTTTCCTTAAAATGATAAGTGATTAAGTATTGGATAGAAGTTATGTGAAGTATTAATCTTTAATGTTGAAAAAAGTTGTGATGATTTTAAACCATGTACTTCTTTTACTTCTTGATTTAACTAATTAATATGTTAATATTTGTTGAGAGAACATGTAAGATCCAAGATAGTACTACCTCAGTCAACTAACGATAATAATCACATGAGATCGTACGGAGGAGAATTTAATTCATATGATTGAGTGCAAATAAATAGGGAAATAAATTTTAAGGGTGTAGAATTAGAGGACTTTAGAGTGACATTCTAAAGCCCCCAATTGGTTTATAATTTTAGATTTTGATATGAGATGCTGGCCTTCAGGTGGAGAGAGAAAAGGGAACTCTAGAGTGAGAGCAAGTATCTTCCTTACCTAACTTATCTTCAAGACTATTCAAACTTTAAATTAGCCAATGTTGTTTATAGCATCTTGATCCCTACTTTCTATATATATAGATGTAAAATGCAATGTTTGCGATTAATTTGTTTAATAAATATTATTAATTTGCAACAAAGCCAAAAAAATTGATCCCAAGCAAAAGCTAGGTAAATCATTCACTATGAAGCAAATAAGAATGCAGTTATGATTTTAAATATGAGATACTACACAATTATATGTATCGTCATCAAGTGACATAGAACTTTATAATTAAGTCCCAAATATCAAACCCACAGAGAGAACTAGATTTATATAACAAAATTTTAATTAGTAGTACATTCTAAGAAAAATTAAGATGCTAAATTAGGAATGAAAGTTCGATTCCTTTTATAGTTTTTGATAATTTGAAAATAAAGTAAGCAACTAATTAACTTAACTAAAATACTTGCAAGGTGAAAGCAATATAAATAAAATATATTTTTCCTTATCATGAACAATGATAAATATTAAAAATTTTTTGGTGAAAATATGTTAAATGTGTTGTGCTAAATATGACCAATAATATTCTTTACCCTTATTAGAGATGCTAAAAAGAACATTGGCTAATATATAGTTTGAATATTCTTGAAGTCTTGCTAGGCAATGAAGATAATAGCTCTCACTCTAGAGTTCTCTCTTCTCCCTCCACTTGGGGGCTAACATCTTGTATCAAAACCTAAAACTATAAATCAAATTAGGGGATTTAGTCTGTCACTCTAAAGTCCTCTAATTCTACACCCTTGAAGAGTTTATTTCCTATATATTTGCACTCAACCCTATGAACTATATTCTCATTCATGAAATAAATATGTGATTCCAACCATTTGTTGACTGAGACAATACTATCTCGGCTCTTACATGTTCTCACAAAAGGTATTAACATTTTAATTTGTCAGATTAAGAAGTAAATGAAGTATAGGTTTTTAAATCATCACAACTTCTTCCAACATTAAAGTTTAATAATTCACACAACTTCCTTTAAATATTTAATCACCTATCATTTTAAGGAAAAAGATAAAGAAAACTACTCATAATCCATGAAGAAAACACAACCACACATGAGTTTAAAAGTAGAAATCATGCACACAAACAAGGTAAATTAAAACCAAGTGTAAACACAAAGATAAAACCAAATGCCTTGAAGTTCCTTTGAATTCTATTCCTTCTATCATAATACAAACTAATACTCAAAATAAAATAAAGTAAAGGTGGTCAGCGATGGCGGCGGTAATGGACTATCATTACTATGTTGGAAAATCTAAGTCTATTCTAATAAAAATCCAAGGGGTGCCTTGGTGTCTCTTCAAAAAGGTGTCTCCATTCAATGAGTCTTCTAGAAGTTGCCTCCTCATAAATCAATTGAATGAACTTTTGTATCCATGGGTTATTTCCCATGTTTTTATCAAGGGTTTCCTTAAACACCTCATGAAAAATTTGCTCAATTTCAATAATTCATCAAGTAACTACTTATGGCGCTTAAGCGCGAGGTACCTAACACTTAGGAACTAAACCTCTGGCCCCTAGACATCAAACTATGTGCTTAGGCACCCCAGTTCATTTTTGCATTTTCTTCATTCTACTCCAAATTTGACCATTTTTCACTCTTTTTAGCATTTTCCATCCATTTGATTGTAGCTGTAAGAAAAACACACAGATACCTTTCATTAAAACGTAATATCTCAAAAATAGGTATAAAAATGTGTATTAAAACACTATATATATTAGGTGTATCAAAATCCCCCAAACTTAAGATGTTACTTATCCTCAAGTGACATTTCAATCTTTAAAAACCATCATAAGTAGATAATGTACATGAGTTTCTTTAAGTGTTACCAAAATTTTGATGTAGAAATATAGTAGTCCAATCTAGAAAAAATATTAGTAAATGAGACCAACTTAAAGTTTAGAAATTTTTAATGTTACGAAGTATGAAAATATGAGTTCCTATCAAATTCAAAAATATTGTAGATTTTCCAACTATCGAGTTTAAGCATTTTATCCTCTTCACTTAAAATTTTTTATTAAGCATAATTTTACTCACTATATTATATCCTTAAGTTTAAGAATTTCTCAAGTCTTATATTTTAAAAATATCAGATGTGGAACCAATTTTTGATTAGACACTAATCCTCAAGCTTCTCCTCCATCTTTTAACTTTTTCTTTCCTTTTTTTTTTCTTTTTCTTTTTCTTTTTTGGCAAGGATTACTATATCTGGATTAGCTTTTAAAGGCCTAAATTTCTAACTTTTTTCAAAAATACAATTTCTTCTATTAAAGATAGTTACACTATATTTAGCAATTTCTACACTAAAAAATTTTAACTTTTAGTTTTTCTTCATTAATAAAAATTTTAACGAAATTCTCTTACTCATTTCTAAAATCAAAATTTTACTTCCCTTATATAACTTCATATACATAATCACTTTTCAAATCAAAATCAAATTTTATTTGAAATACATTTGAGAACAAATAAACATTTAAGTTTCTTTAAAATTTTTCATTCCCCTAAACTTAAATTTTTATTAGTAATAAAACATTTTAGCATCATATATAATTAAGCAAGGATGGATACTAATTATAACATGCTTTGCAAAAATTTTTATATCCTAGTTATGCAAGTACTAAAAGTAAAAATAGGAATAAAAATTTAATTGATCAAATTTTAATCTACTTAAAATGCAGAGATTCATCAGACTTCTATGTAGTGGAGTATAACATAAAGCAAATACACACACTAACAAACATACATGACTGCAACATAAAGATTCCATAACTAGCAAATTTGGTATAAATTGAAAATTGTAAGCATGCAGCTTTAAGTAGCAAGTTAGCTAAATTATAAACCTTCCTAAGATTCCATAACTAAGTTCAATAAACACTAACTAAATACTACAACATAATTAAAACAATTACTACCACACATAACAACTTTTCACTAAGCATAATTACATCACATAATGCACACAAAACAAAACATAACAAAAACTAACAATCTCTGCAATCTCAACTGAATACATCACAAAAAAGTACAGATTACCTGCACCAACCATAGTTCATAATAATACATAAACAGAAAATATAAAATAAAAAATAGAACTAAAGATCTAAACTAATCATCATTCTCCTCATAACTATCATTACTATGTCAAGCAAATGTAGGCTCATATGGTGGATATCTAGGATATTGAGGAAATATTACATCTCGATTAACTCTATTGAGATGCTCCATAGATATGTTGTACTCCTCCTCATAATCACTTCGTCTTCTCATATATTCATCCATCTGCTCTGCAAAATGCTCAAATTTTAAAACCTTATCTATAGTGTGATTGCATTATCTAAATTTTTTTGTAATAACTGAGTCTGAGAATCAGAACCAGAAGTCTGATCTCATGATGTAGAAGTTTGTGAAGTAGAGGCTCGTGAGGTGGAAGCAATAGAACTACTGGGGAATCCACCCTTCCAACCAAAAATAGAATGATGTGAATAAGTCTTCACATTCACACTAGTAATGGGCTTCAATGGTTCTAAGATCTCCTCCTAATTGTCATATCAAACATCACCCTGCTCGCTTAATGAAAAGATAAAGGATGCAAATCTCAAACCTGCAGTAGTAACAACGACAGTAAAACTGGTAATAACTCCATAAATCAATCCTTCTATGTCAATAGGCTTGGACTGCTGAATATAATACTTTGAAGTTGCGCAATCTTGAGTCACTTCACATAAATTATTTGTAGGCAGTAGAAGAACAGAAATAAAATAATGTCATGCCTTTGCTGTGGCATCCAACTTTGAAGTATAAAATTTTACCCTTCTTTCATTTGTAATCTTCCATAATCCTTTTCCAACAGTTAAAGATGATATAATCTCATCTAGCTCCCCCTCAGTAGGACAATAGTTTGAATAAAAACATAAAGTACTCGGGGGAAATTGATAAAACTGATTAATTACCTCAGGAGAAAATGGTACCGTCTTCCTCCTCACTATGACTCCTTCTTCATCAGCCTCCAAAAGATTAGTATAGAACTCTCGTACCACTAAAATCACAGTGATAGCAAAAAAGTATTAGATCGCTCCCACTGGTGGCTAACTATCACTCTTCAACAACTCCTCCCAGATTTTTAAAACAATGCTCAAGAATTAATTTTCTCAAATATAGTGCATCGTTATGCCAATCCTGAGCTCTCGAACTAACAAATTTACTTGAATCAAACAGAGTTTTCCCCTTCTCTTCATTCTTGGTGACATTTTCTAAAAAATGTATAAAATTCAAAATAAATTTTACAATCAACTCCAAATCACTAAACTCAACTCCTAAAAGCTTACACTAACAAATCCATACATTTTCAATCAATTTTTCTAAAATTTTCACCATGAATAGTGATTTTTGGGTCTCTCATGAATGTGCTCAAAATACATGGTGAAAATAAATAATTTTTGCATAGAAGTGAAGCTCTTACCCTAGGAAGATCAAATCTAGCAAATTTGGCTTGAATCCACCAAGAAATCTTCAAAATATGTGATGCCCTAGCCTAGAAATCATGAAAAACTGAGGAAGAAGGCGAGCTAAGGTGCGTTAATAGAGTTTTTCGACCAAAAATTCACTTAAAACCGTTTGCAAACAAGTTTTTGTGAATCGGAACTTAAGAGAGAATGGTTGGTGCTTAGGTGCTAGTCTATCAATTTAGGCAGCACTTAAGCGCGGGTTTTGGTGCTTAGGCGCTAGTGCACAAATTTTAATTTTTTTTTATGTAAGTGAAATGCATTCCTAGTTTAAGTCAACTGATCCTCTATGGTCTCAAAACATTCTATATACTATTTTCTTCTCTCTTAAATCTCCTCTTACTTAAGATTCACCGTTTAAACTAATTTGATTCAACACTAAATATCACAAAATTTCACACAAACAAAACATTTATATTAATTCATGAATAATTACAAAAATATTCAAATACCTAAATTCTCAATCCAATTAGTCTCTGATGAGAAAATTCCTAATACAAACACTAGACAATTATCACAAATAACATATTAAATACACTTAACATTAACAACAAACACAAAATAATGAATTTAATTTCATTCTCTAGTCAATGGAACAAATTCCACCCTATCGTTAGCTCTACTTTAGCATTTGGAATGTATATTTGAAAGAACGGACAATGATTAATAACTCTGGTTTAATCTTATTCAATCCACTTGTTCTTTAAATACATTGCTTTGAATACTTCTTCTATAAAACTGGTATGGCTAAACTTCATCTTAAGTTACCATCCCATATGATCCAGACATGTATTAACTTCCATCACTTTTGTTTCAATTGAAGCTGCGTTAGCCTCAATCTTAGTGATTTTCTCCACTATTCCTTTGATACTAACGACGAGGAAACCATTATACATCTCTTGCGCACTCTGACTAAAAAAATTCTTTCTCATTGCTTCCTCCTCCTTCTTCTTCAAATCACTCTCCCAAGAAGTCATTTTTTAAAACTTCTCACTTTTCACTTAGAATTTAAGGTTTTAATGGAAGTGTGGTGAAATTTCTCTTTCTTCCCTTTTATTTATAGGCTCTAAACCTCCCTATAACTCTTAGGCACGTCCTAGAATTGCTCTTACACGTTTAAGTTAACCAATTTGCAATTTAGAACTTCTAGAAACCAAATTGGCACATGTTTTTTTTAACTGTCGCACTTAAGCACCGGATCTTAGAGCTTAAGCGCTAGTGCTCAATTTACCACAGGTCAACTTAACGTCCAAACATTTATTCTAATATGTCTAAGTCAATTTTTAAGGTCTTAGAATAATCACTAACTCAATATATGGTCAAAATATTACCAAAATTTTCTAAATCACACAAATCAACAAAACAAAATAAATAAACACACATATAACTATGGGGTGCCTCCCACAGAGCACTTGGTTTAACGTCGTCAGCCAAATGTAAACAATGCTTATTCTGGTTGATCCAACATTAGAAAATCATTTAATTTAAGTTGGTTACCTAAAAAGTAGGATTTCAGCCGGTGATCATTCACTTTGAATATTTTATCAATTTTAGGATCTTTGATATCCACAGCTCCATAGGGATAAAGTTTCATCACAACAAATGGGCCCATCTACCTTGACTTAAGTTTTTCTAGAAATAATCTTAACCTTTCATTTTAAAGCAAAAATTGTTGCCCTGGCTAAAAATTTTTAGTTACAATCCTCCGATCATGCCACATCTTTATCTTTTCATTGTAAATAATAACACTTTCAGAAGACTTGTTCCTTATTTCTTCAAGCTGATTTAATTGCAATAATATTTTCTCACCAGCATCTTTCAAATTTTAATTAAATTCCTTAATTGCCCAATATGCTTTATGCTCAAGTTCAACTAGTAAGTGACACACTTTCCCAAATATTAGCATGTGTGGGGACATTCCTATAGGAGTTCTGTATGCAGTCCTATAAGCCAACAAAGCATAGTCAAGTCTAGCTGACCAAACCATTTTAGTTGGATTAACATATTTTTTCAATATTCTTTTAATTTTATGATTGGATAATTCAGTCAAACCACTTGTCTGAGGATGATAAGCAGTAGCAACTCTATGATTTATATGATTTTTTTTATTAATTTCTCCATTACTGTATTTCTAAAATGACTTCCCCAGTCAGTTATGATTACTCTCGGCATCCCAAATCTACAAAATATATTCATTCTTAAAAAATTTGTAACACTTTGAGCATTACATCGAGGTAAAGAAATAGCTTCTATCCATTTGGATAGATAGTCTACTGCTAATAATATATATAAATTTCTGAAAGTAGGTATAAATGGTCCCATGAAATCTAACCCCCACTCATCAAATATCTCAACTTCTAACACATAATTAAGGGGCATCTCATTCCTCCTAGAAATATGGCCTACTCGTTGACATCAATCAAAAGTTTTGATATAAGCATTAACATCTCTATAGATTGTAGGCCAATAAAATCCAGATTGTAAAATTGTGTATGCTATTTTATCAACACCAATATGTCCCTAAAAATCAAAATTATGAAATTTTTTGATAATTTCGTATGTTTCTTCTAAAGGCACACATCTTCGAATAATTAGATATTTTCTTTGTTTATATAAAAATAGGTCATCCCAAAAATAAGTCCTAGCTTCAGATACAAATTTCATCTTTTGTTGGTATGTCATTTCATATGGTATAATATCACTAACAATGAAGTTCACAATGTCGGCATACCATGGAACATACCACTCATTAATATTAAACAATTCTTTATCTGGAAAATGTTCATTAATTTCTTTTTTCTAAATAGAGTGGTTTTTTGACTCAAGTCTGGACAAATAAACAGCAATTTGATTCTCAGCTCATTTCCTATATATTATTTCAAAGTCAAATTCTTACAAAAGAAGAACCTATCTTATCAATCTTGGCTTTATATCCTTCTTTTTTCATTAAATACTTAATAGCAGAATGATTTGTATGCACTATACATTTAGTTCTAATTAAGTATAATCTAAATTTATCAAAAGCATATACTACTGCGAATAACTCTTTCTCAATTGTGGTATAGTTAATTTGAGCTTCATTAAGAGTTCTACTAGCATAGTAGATAACCTTGAAAATCTTATCATGCTTCTGTCCTGAAACAACTCTAATAGCATAATCACTAGCATCACATTTTAATTCAAAAGGTTTTTCCCAATCGGGTGAAATAATAATTGGTGTAGTGACTAATTTTTCTTTTAATAATTCAAAAGCTTTTAGAAACTTTTCATCAAAATTAAAAATTACATCTTTTTAAGTAAATGTCATAGAGGCTTAGCAATTTTTGAAAAGTTTTTAATATAACGCCTATAGAGTCCAGCATGTCCTAAAAAACTCCTGATTTCATTCACACTTGTTAGGTGAGGTAAATTAGTGATCACTTGAATTTTTGTAGGGTCTACTTCCATACAATTTTTTGAAATTTGATGTCCCAAAACTATTCCTCCTGCTACCATAAATTGACATTTTTCCCAATTAAGGACTAAATTTGTTTCTTCGCAGTGCTTAAGAACTTTTGATAGATATTCTAAATATGATTCAAATGAAGTTCCAAACACTGAAAAATCATCCATAAGAACTTCAATCCCTTTTTTAATTAAATCACAAAAAATGACCATCATGCATCTTTGAAATGTAGCAGGTGAATTACATAAACCAAAGATCATTCTTATAAAAGCAAATGTGTCATAAAAACTGATAAAAGTTGTTTTCTCTTGATCCTTAAGAGCTATTTGTATTTGGTGATAACAAGCATATCTATTTAAAAAATAAAAGTATTTATGCCCAGATAGTATATCCAGCATCTGATCTAGAAAGGGTAGTAGAAAATGATCTCTCCTAGTGACGAGATTTAGTTTTCTATAATCAATGCATATTTTTCATCTTGTGACTTGTTTTGTTGGTATTAACTCATTATGTTCATTCAAATTCACAACCACTCCTCCTTTCTTAAGAATGTAGTGAATTGGACTAACCCATGCATTTTCTGAAATAAGGAAGATAATTTCAGCATCTAACCACTTTAAAATTTCTTTCTTAACAGCTTCTTTCATAATAATATTCAATCTCCTTTGAGGATCAGCCCTAGGTTTGTATTTCTCTTTCATATGAATTTTATTCATACAAATTGAAGGACTGATTCCTTTTATATTAGCAATTGTCAATCCAAAGACAATCTTATAACTCTTTAAATTTTTCATCAAACTTTCTTTTTCTTCTGTAGTTAATTTTGAGGAAATTATGACAGGTAATGTAGAGGAATAACCTAAGAAAACCTAATTCAAATGTTCAGGAAGCAACTTCAATTCAAGCTTAGGAATTTTTTCAAATGATGGACAAAAAGTTGTATCTTTTTCTGTTGTGTCCAAAACTTCAAGACTTTCTCCAACATAGTTTGAATCTTCCTTATATAAATCCTCATATTGATCCAATTCCTCTTCTTGCTCAAGTTCCAACTCTTTTATCTCAGATTTCTCTTCATAAGTTCTTTTGAAATGACAATCACTTAAATATCTTATAAAATTCATTCTATAGCATTCATCATCTTTACCTTTTACAGGGTATTTCATTGATTTAGAAATATTAAATGTAATAGTTCAATTTACAGTAATAGGGGTTATTTCTCCTAATCCTAATCTTCTAAATATTGATAATGACATAAAGTTTATGCTTGCTCCTAAATCACATAAAGCTTTTCCATAAAATCTGTCTCCTATTACACATGAAATTGTAAAGCTACCAGCATCTTTAAGCTTTTTAAGAAGGCTCTTCTGAATTATAGCATTGCACTCCTCACTTAGTGCAACTGTCTCATTATCTTCAAATTTCCTTTTTTCTGTTAAGAATGTCCTTCATAAACTTCACATAGCTTGACATTTGTTCTAGAGCTTCAGTAAATGGAATATTAATTGTAAGCTTCTTAAAAATTTCCATAAATTTTAAAAATTGCTTATCCAACCTTTGTTATCGAAGTCTCTGAGGAAATGGAGGTGGTGGTTTTTCTAAATCAACTTTAAGTGGAGAAATAGGTCTCTCTAAACCTCTCAGAGCATCCTCTTTTGGTTCCTTAATCTATTCTCTCTCTACTTCAGTCTCTTTTTGAATTCTACCTTCCAATTCTCTTGCACTTCTGAGTTGAACGGCTTTTACTTGCTCTTTATTATGGTCTTTTGGATTTATCTCTGTATTACTAGGAAGTATTCCTTGAGATTTAACACTTAATGAAATTGTTATTTGTCCCAATTGATTCTCAAAATTTTTTAATTGGTGCTCCTTGACTTTGTAACTAATTTCCCATTTGTAACACCACTTCTTCTATAAACAACTTCTTCTCTTTAAATTGTTGATTACTGTTAAAACCTAGAGGATAAATAGGTCTATAACTACTACTCCCTTGGTTGTTCCAGTTTCCCAATGGGTTTACTTGATTGTTCCCCCATTGCTTATTATTATCACCTGTAGTATTGTTCCAATTGAAGTTCGGATGGTTCTTCCAACCTTGGTTATAATAATTTAAATATGTGTTATTCTGCTTATTATTTATGGCATTCAAAGTTTCTAATGCTGCTTGAGAATCTACCATTTGGCTTAATGAATTTTCTTCAATCATAGAAATTGGTTGAGAAAATTTTATTCCAAATTGGTCTAACTCCCTTAAAATTGCAACAACTTGATTTGCTAGCATGGCAAAAGCTTCAGTTTCATGAATGGTTGCCACTTTCCTAAGATTTATCCTTTTGTAAGGCCATTGAAAATTATTTGTAACCATCTCTTTAATTAAAGCATAAGCGTCATGAAATGGTTTTGACATCAATGAACCACCAACAGTGGCATCATTAATAGATCTAAGAGATCCAATTAACCCATTGTAAAAAGATTGAATTATTAACCAATCTGATATAGCATGGTGTGGACAATTTCTTAAGAGTTCATTAAATTGTTCCCATGCTTCAAAAATATATTCCCCTTCAAACTAGCAAAAAGAGTAATATCATTTCTAGGTTTCACAGTATTGTATGGTGGAAAATATTTAGCCAAAAATTTTTGCGCTAAATCACTCCAAGTTGTGATAGATCCAGGAGATAACGAATGTAACCATATCTTAGCTTTATCCCACAGTAAGAAAGAAAATAATCTAAGTTTTATAACATCATCTGATGCACCATCATATTTGAATGCAGCGCACTATTCTAAAAAGTTGGCAAGATGTAAATTTGGATCTTCAGTTGGTGCTCCCCCAAAATGATTATTTGATGTCATTTGGATAATAGCAGGTTTAAGCTCAAATGAATTAGTCACTATAGTGGGTTTTTGATACTACATTGAAGTTCATCCACCATAGGGTTTGCATAATCTCTTAAATAATTCATCAAGTAACTACTTCTGACGCTTAAGCGATAGGTACCTGGCACTTAGGTGCAGAGCCTCTAGCGCTTAGGCAATCCAGTTCATTTTTGCATTTTTCTTCATTCTACTCCAAATTTGACCCTTTTTCACTCCTTTTAGCATTTTCCATCCAATTGATTATACCTGCAAGAAAAACACATAAATATCTTTCATTAAAGTACAATATCTCAAAAATAGGTATAAAAATGTGTATTAAAACAATATATATTTTTGGTGTATCATATCTCTAGTAAGGGTAAAAAATTTTATTGCTCCTATTTGACAGAACACAATTTGAATACGTCCACAATATAATTCATATACGTGTTACTGATTCATGATCAGGAAAAAATATTGTATTTATATTGCCTTCATCTTACAAATACCTAGTTAAGTTTAGTTAGTTTTTTACTTTACTTTTAATTATAAAAAATTACAAAAAGAATCAAACTTTCATTCCTATTATAACATCTATAGTTTGAGTAAGAATATATTACAAAGTAGAATTTGTTATCTAATTTCTTCTGATTTTAGTTGCATATTGTATTTTTTTCTCTATGGGTTCAATATTCGGGGCTTAGTCAAAAAGTTTTATATTACTTGATAACGATGGAGATACTTGAGCAGTATCCCATATTTAAGCATAATAATTGTATTCTAATTTCTTCAAAGTCAAATTTTTGCCAAGCTATTGCTGGTGAACAAGTTTTTGGTTGTCGTTGCAAAGTAAGAAATATAATAAAGAGATATTAAGATTATAACTCCATACATCGTACTGTCATATTAAATTGGGACTAGTGCCCTACAATTTTGAATTTGAAAGAAGTATTCAAAAATATAGAAAAAGGCTAAAAATTTCAAAAAATGACAAATCAAAATAATCAAAATGCTGAAATTAATCAAGAGCTTAGGCCTTTAAGAGATTATGCAAACCCGACAGTGGATGAAATTCATTGTAGGATTCAAAAACCAGCTGTGGTGGCTAATTTATTTGAACTTAAACATGTTATTATCCAAATAGTATCTAATAATTAGTTTGGGGAGGCACTAACTGAAGATCCAAATTTACATCTTGCCAATTTTCTAGAATTGTGTGTTGCATTTAAATATGATGGTGTATTAGATGATGCTATAAGACAGACTTTTTCCTTTCTCACTGCGGGAAAAGACTAAGATATGGTTACATTTGTTATCACCTGTATCTATCAAAACTTGGGGTCATTTAGCGCAAAAATTCCTTGGTTAATAATTTTCATCATAAAAAACTCTAAAGTTTAGAAATGATATTACATCTTTTTGTTAGTTTTAAGGGGAATCAATTTATGAAGCATGTGAACAATTTAAAGAACTACTGAAAAAGTGTCTATACCATGTTATACCAGATTGGTAATAATTTAAACTTTTTACAATGGATTACTTGGATCTCTTAAATTTAGTATCGATGCTGCTATTGGTTGTTCATTGATGTCAAAACCATTTCAAGATACTTATGCTTTAATTGATGAGATCACTGCTAATAATTTTTAATGTCCTTTTGAAAGGATAAATCCTAAAAAAGTAGCCAATATTCATGAATCTGATGCTTTTGCAATGTTAGCAAATCAAGTTACTACAATTTCAAGGAAGTTAGAACAATTTGGAATGAATTTTTCTCAATCAATTTTAATGATTGAAGAGAATTTATTAGGACAAATGATCAATTCTCAAGCATCATTAGAAACTTTGAATGACCCTAGGGTTGAGTTTAAAGCCAGCCATCAACCCATGGTTAGGCTTGATATTTATCCTATGGGTAAATTTTTGAAAAAAAGAATTTAAAGAGATAATAAGGGGGTTAAATCAATGTACTTGCCCCAACACATGTTTAAACCCTATGGTGACATTTTTACTGCCCATCATAAGCTTTAACCATGGTC
>JXCR01043908.1:0-15045 GCA_002079205.1 Phalaenopsis hybrid cultivar
CAACTACTATCTAGGGCTCCGGGGTAAATTTTTAAGCACGAATCCCTTTCTCTCACAATTTTAAGCATTCATTTCCTTTCTCACAGTTTTGTCTTAACGCTTACATCATTTTTTGTGTATTTCTCATTTTCGGTAGTCGTCGGGGGCACCAATTGTGTCGGAAGTGTCATAATCGTTTTGAAGCTTCCGAAAGGGTTTTAGCTTGAGTTGATAGAAGGGGAAGCTAAGTTGGAGGTGACAGGACGACGGTTAACTGGTTTTAGAAGGGCGATCTATATCGAATTGTCCTTTGGAGGTATGTTTTGGCATTTAATGCTTATTTTGGGTTAATTAATGTTAGTCGAATTTTATGAAACCTTATGTTGTATACAAGCTCCAGATTGTCTATAAGAGGCAACGAGCTCGAGATGAGCATGTTGAAACTCGTCGTAAGGTCATTCCGTTGAATCAGGTGAAATAATTGTGTGCTAATTTAAGAAAAAAATAATCTTCTATATGTTTGCATATGATTGCTAGTTGACACTGATGCATTTAAGAATTCTGGCTTATTCTAGATGGATACCTGCAAATAATTTATGAATGCATGTTGACTTTTATTATGCTACATGTGATTCTATGTTATTTTGTGATTTAGATGATTATGCATATAACATTGATTATTTATTTCAAGTATTCACTATGTTATGCTTCATGCTTAAGAGATATGAAATAACTGATTTCAAGAATTATGCTTTATGAAATGTTTGATGAATGTTGTACAACTATTATGTTTTAAGAAATGCTATAAATAATGTATGGGTAGATTATTACATGCAGGAATATATGAAATGAATGAAATTGCTACTGATTATGCTTATGATTTCATGCTTACAACTTAGATGTTACACTATAATCTGCTTATACTGCATGCTCTCTTTTCATATTTTCTAGTATGTCAGCATGTTATGATCGTATGTAGACATATATAGTTTCATATGAGCTTACAAGTTACTTTATTTCCATATTTAAAATCTTATATTAGCCCTGATTATTTCTCTGAGCTTATTGTTTGCTCATTCTTCATTGTTGCCTTTCAGCTAGAGGCAATGAGCACAAGGGCGAGTAGCCAGGTGTGACTTTGCAGTTTTTTTACGATAATTTTGGGAGCTTTGTACATAAGTTTTGGGTATATATTTTTATGGTTTTGGATTTAGCAACTCTGTATAGTTTTCATATTTTGCATAATTTAATTTTCATGCTTCTGAATATGCAATTGAAATGTAATTTATCATGTATGTTGCGGCGATCTAGTTAGACTAATTCATCACTCACTGGGCACTGATTATAAAAGTCAGGACGAGTGATGGTGAGAGTTGGTCTAACCATATTGCCAACTTTTGCAACAAAAAGATTGACCCTACATGGGGGGTTAGTTTGAGGTGTGACACAGTCACCCATAATCGCGTTGTTCCTCATCCAGAGCCTGAAAACCCCATCTTACCTTGTCGCTACCTTGTTTGCCCCTTTAACCATCACCACCATCATCTGGGATCTGCCCTAACATGAGTTTGTGTCTTGTATTGTATTTTCTCTTTCAAGTGTGTTTGATTGTAACTTTCTATTTACTTCCATTAATAATATTTGCTTTTCTAATATGATTAGGGTTAACTCCGATATCATTTGGTATCAGAGTTAACTTGATTATAATCTTATTCTAGAGTTTCTAATATCTGCCACACCCAAACCTATCTCCATCTAAAACTTTTCTTACCCCTATGTCACCCTTACAAATCCTCTGTCCGCCTACCCACACCTGAAACCTAGTCATTTCGTTATTAACATGATCGCCAAAATCTTGATCGAGAGAGGAAATGACACAGTGTCGTTTATGAGAAATCCACAAAGGGACAACCCGGAGATTACCTTGATTATAATCCTATCCTAGAGTTTCTAATACCCGCCACACCCAAACCTATCTCCACTTAAAATTTTTCTCACCCGATGTCACCCTTACAATGCCTCCGTCCACCTACCCACACCCGAAACCTAGTCATTTCGTTAATGACATGATCGTCGGAAGCCTGATCAAGAGGAAATGACACGGTGTCGTTTATGAGAAATCCACAGGCAACCCAGAGATTCTAGGGAGGATATGTAAAGTGAAACCCACCAACTAAAACTGAGGCTTACCACCTTAGAGATGAGGCAATCTGGTTGGGTCACTCGTAGCTACAACAATGATTTGCCAGATCGAAGGGATGGATTGAAATGCTTCCATCATGTGGATTTCAGGGATGAAAAACTGCTACCTTGAAGATGTGACCCAAAATATCCGAGAAGTCGGATTTTTATAAAAGTAGATTTATCATATTTTGACGGCCACATGGATCTGAACAAGGTCATCTAGTGGCTTTGGACTTTGGAATTTGTCTTTGAGTTTTAGGATGTCCCACCGGACAAAATGATGAGACTAGCCACCAGCAAGTTGAAGAAAAGTGCATCAGCGAGAGGAAAATAAAAAATTATTATCTAATTCAAAATGAAACATGAGATGCAGCGTCAGTTCCTACTAACTTTATAAAAAGTGGATGGTCAAATCCCNGGATTTATCATATTTTGACGGCCACATGGATCTGAACAAGGTCATCTAGTGGCTTTGGATTTTGGAATTTGTCTTTGAGTTTCAGGATGTCCCACCGGACAAAATGATGAGACTAGCCACCAACAAGTTGAAGAAGAGTGCATTATTTTAGTGACACGACTTAAAGTACCTATGGCAGCGAGAAGGAAAATAAAAAATTACTACCTAATTCAAAATGAAGCATGAGATGCAGCGTCAGTTCCTACTAACTTTATAAAAAGTGGATGGTCAGATCCCAACTTCAAAAGTGAAGAGACCACATCAACAGACGATCACCATAAGTTACAGGCAAAGTTCAACCTCATGATATTATAGCCTAGTTCAGAGTGGAAAACAGAGGGTACCAATCTGCATTCCCAAATGCATCCCAATCAGGAAGTGTTTTAAGTGCCACAGATTTGCATATTAAAGCAGATTGCACAACCAATGGTATGATATATTTCACTAAATAATGAGCTATTGAAGAAAAGAGCAAGGACACAATAGACACTGAAAATAACTACATAAATTCAGTAAATTTGCGTTAGACAGATCAGATGCAAAACGATGGCAAACTTGACGATAATATGAGATTATTGGTTTTGTGCCTGTATTTTTCCTCGAGTAAAACGAAGTTGGAAAATGTAAGGTACATCAAATTTACATTGACAAATTTCGATGTAAATATTTTGCGTTGGAATGTCGGAGTATTTGCGTCGTTTAATATTGAAGCTAAAAAACACCCACTTTGCAATGAAAAATCTAGACGTAAATAGTTTAAGTTGGATTTGCATCGTATTTATGTTGGTTATTATTGAAACTAAAAAATTGTCAAATTTGCTTCAGAGCATATCAAAGTTCGACGAAAAATAATTGTCATATGTGCGTCGGGATATTCGACACAAATCTGATGTAAATCCGACGTAAAATTATGACACAAAAAAGATGAAAGAACAACTAGATTTGTATAACTTGCACACAACAAAAAATATATATCACAACAACATATTTTTTCATTATAACTACACAGAGTTTATAGCTCAAACAAATACCAACAGTGAAAAGTAACATAATGGAATAATTAATCCCAATTTTCAACAATAAAGTTCACATAAAAACCCATAATATAAGTTCAAAGAAATGCTTAAAATATAAAAAGAAAACATAAAAATCTCTAATCATTGTCTCCCTCCTCATCCTTAACTACAAAAATCATTGGTCGTTTGCCCTCTAGAAGTTATCGGTCGCTTTCCTCGACGATCTGCTAAACTCTCCGTCATGCGTGCTATGGAATCCTCAAACCTATGCTAACCTTGGATAATTTGGTCACGCAACTGACGGAAGTTTTCATTCATTACAGCGAACTGCCTGGCAAGCATCTCATGATCTAGCTGTGACAAGCTCGAGGAACTCACAGGGGCACTGTAGATCTCAACCTCGAATGTTATGCTCTTTGTACTGAGGCCATAGACCCTCCCCTTCTTCTCTCCTGTCGCCTGCGTCTATAACTCAAATTCGGATTGCGCAGTTGTAGAGTGGCTACCACTGCTATTGGCGGATGTCTGAGACTAAGAGACATAGCGCCTCTCTCGAAGCTGCTCGAACTCCTACATAATTAAAAAATCAATGTTTAATTGTTACTTTGAAAATTAAGAGTCAAAATAAATGCACAAAAATTAATTTTTAACTTACATTTACTTGCTGGGAGTGCTCAGAAACTCACTACTGTGTTCCCGGGCACCAATGGGTTCAAACATGTAACTCTGCAACAGAGGGCTCACAGCTGAACTCCTCGGCATGTGTAGCATAAGAGAATGGTTAACACCACATAATTACATCAAACATTGAATTTATGAATATTTGAAAAATTTTACCAACCTCCTGTAGTGCTATGTATGGGGAACCGTTCCTCCAATATGGAGTGCAACTCCCCTGGCCCCCTTGATGTTTATCGCTTCCTCTCATAATTGGAAAAAGGCTCGGGCTGCGGTCAACTAAGCCCGAGCTCCTCACTGATCCAGGCGGGCCACTCCCCCTTCCTGCGAGCTGTGGTGAACATGTCACCCAGCCGATGCCTGCCACAAGTCTTGAAGCGGATCTGGTGGTGATGCTCTGGCAGCTAGAAGGACCTCTTCAACATAAGAAATAAGCCATGTTTGTTAGTATCACAAAATAAATTAAATTTTTAATCCTATTTTAAATTAAATAATCTTACCTTGAACTCTCCTGAGTGGCAACAGGGATCTTCTTACAAGAGATATGGATAATCGTATCTGCTCTGGATGATCTTCGTGATTGCATGCCACTAGCATCTTGTGAGAGAGGAATCTGGAGAAAAAAAAATTTGTTGCTCAAACATATCTAAAATGAACCACGAACATAATCTAATGTTAAAGATAAATTACGAGTCTCCCTTCTACAGACGATGTATCCTCACAGGGGCAGGAGTCGAGGGGCTAGGCTCAACGACGGAAGAAGCTGAAGCCCAAGTAAGAGGTGGTGCAGAAGTGGGTGCAGTAAACGTGACTTTAGTAGGTGGGGCTGCAATTGGTAATTGATACTCAGGTGTGGTGGTAGGTATCGCAGTAAGTGTGGCAGCTGGTGGGGGAGTAGGTGCGGAAGAAAATAACCCCTTCTTCCTGCTTCGTTAGGTGGTCTCTAAAGTGCACAAAATACAGGGTCTCCTAGGTGGTTGACCATATGCACCATCTGTGGTCATCTATAACAAAACAAAGACATTAATAAAATTAGTACTGACAACAAAAACAATAATGGACATTGTACAAAAGTAAAGACAAGAATGTGCAAAATATGAAACATGTGATAAATATGTCAAACAAAAAATAGAAGTAAAACATAAGTAGCAAATGTAAACACAGGAAGATGCAAAATCAAAGACACATGTTACAACTATGTATAAAAACAACTAAACAAAAAAAATCAATAAGAACTAATTCAAACTTACAGAATATTTTTATTATGTTTCATTAAACGAGCCCATCGTCGATGATGAACTTAAAATTTCTTCTTCAGTTTCATCATCATCGTCATCCATATTATGAGGAACCTCTTCATAAATCCACTTGGTATCCTCTAGGGCAAATATTTCTTCGTTCGTACTGGGTTGAATGCGAAAATATGACATACCATGCTTTTGGTGAATGAGTTCAATAATACTTTGCATCTTAACAGTTTTCTTTAGTTTATTCTTTGTAATCATAGCCTAATCAAGTTTATCCCTTACTCTATCAGGATATTGAAGACAATAAACCTGAGTAGTTTGATGTGCCAAAACAAATGGATCAAATTTCTCATATCGTCTATTCATTTTGACTTTAGTACTATCATAACGGGTAAGTGTTCGTGTTTCTCGATTTGGAATAGGATCAAACCACTCACAATTAAACAAGTAGACAAAGTGCGTAGCATCACCCAGATTTTGCAACTGAAGTCTTTCTTCAAGTACGACATAATAGCTAATTTCGTTATCTGTGTGTGTATTTCCTCTAACACAAACGCCAAAATTGTACATCTTCTCCACGTCAGAAACTCGTGTGAAATCTATAATCGTTTATATAAAATATCTATCGTATAGTAACGCTGCGATTAGGCCCCCAGGCAAGACCCAATAACTCTGATTTGTAATTTTGTTGCTTGTATTATCTATAATAATATCAAAGGTATAATTAGGCTAACTTTGAATGTGACGATCGTACCTATGAATTAAAGAGTTGTTTCAACATACTTAAACCTTCTTGTTTATTAGAAACTCATCTTTCATATTCAAACTGTCGATAAATAAATTGTTCACATCATTATTATTTATATATTCAAATTAATTAATATATATAATATTCCAAACAATAAATGAGAGTATCGAGTTTGGACTCTATAAATCTTACTGTATAAATGGTTGGACTTCGTCGCAATTCATTAGAATATACAATGTAGTCGTTTGAATCTCTTTATCACTTAGATACTGTGTACCATGCCTCCTCAATGACTCCCCTGATATTTAAAATATAAATAATTTTGGTTGTAAAGATATGTTATATATAGTTTGACCTATTTGATGCACTCACTCAAAATAATATGAACAAAAAGTAATTGTCTCTTATGGCAAGTATATTCCGCATATATCCCTCTGGATGTATTTTATTTCTAACATTTTTTTAATTTTATTTAAATTTGCAACATATATTTTTTAATGGAAACTTTCCAGAGGATAAATCTACAACAAATCACATCACAAAGCGAGTGTTGTCCTACGCTTCGGTAAACAACCGCAGGTCTTTTGACCAAATGTGGTTGCAATATTTGAGCAAAAATGAAGCTTGAAACAACGTTAAAGAAGTCCACTCATACATTTGCGGTGCACACCAGTTGCGGCCAAAAATGAAGATGATAATCAAAAGACATGGATATTATTTGTCAACAATAATAATTGATTGCTTAGGAACTATCATAAGGTGTCACCAATGCCAGCTGCACAGAGTGGTTTTACACCAACCACCAAACGTGCTACACCCGACAATCGAATCGTGGTCGTTTGAGTGTTGGGACGCATATATAGTAGATCTTATATAGACTTCTTCCTCCAAAGGTTGCCAGTTATTCTCGCTGCTATGGACTACTTCTCTAGGTGGGCAGAAGTAATACCGCTCATGTAGGTCAAGGCATGCCATGTCTTACAGTTCTTCCAAAATCAAATTGTCTACAGATTTAGTGTTCCCCGAAGGATAATTTTAGACAGTAACACGGCTTTCAAAAACACATAAATAAATAACTTTGCTTGAAAACACAAGATAGATTGGAGATATTCGATAATCTATTACCCTAAGGCTAATGGCTAAGCTTAGGCCTTTAAGAAGATGATACAAAATTTGAAAAAATGTTGGTTGGTAACATGAGACAATGGAACGAGCAGTCGTTGAAAGCTCTGTGGGCCAACCGCACAACGTATAGAACACTGACACAGTCGACGTTGTTCACTCTAGTGTATGAGTTCAAAATGGTACTTCCGCTTTGAAGTACAACTCCCGTCACTCGGAGCAGCAATTGCTAACAAAATAATAGAAGATGAAAATGCGAAGTTGCAGCTTGAAGAACTTAACAGTTTGAAGGGCGGACGTTTACAAGCTTAAAAAATTTTAGAATTATACCAGGCTAAGAAAATGCGAAGTTTCCGCTCACGAAGACCTATTCTTGCTTACAACAAAATAGGAAGGAAGTTTGAACCAACGTGGGAGGGCCCTTTCGTTGTTGAAAAGACATACTCGGGAAACCCTACTAATTGGTCAATTTTCAAGAAGAATGATTTATGCTCCCGATCAACGGTCGATATTTGAAAAAATATTATGCAACATGAAAACGATCCATTTGTAAACTGGGACTATTCATAACAAATAAATGAAACATAAAATTATGCTTTGGTCTCTTTGCTCGAGCTCTATCTGAATTTAAGATTCCCTCTTGAAACACTATTTCAAGTCCAATCTTGCTTTCACATTATCTTTTATTTTGTCTTTGATTTCCATCACAATATTGAAGTTGTTATCAAAAAAGGTCTCCTCAACATGCATGTATCGCGGGGCAAATTATAAAACGTAATGATTACTGGTTAGCATGATGATGTTGTGGCGTGACTGTATGGGGTGAACCCATCTGCACATGTGCTAAATCTAACATCGCGCACTTCAGCTATAAATTTCTGATAACTATGGTCAAAATGTTTGCATGTTTCACCAGGTGACGGGTGGCTCATTGATTTTTCATCAACAGATCTAGTACCATGTCATGTCATGTAATGAGTTGTGCGCATAGAAGCAAACAACCTCTGAAGTTGGGGTATGGGCGGGAAGTAAATGAGACTCTTGTATAGAATATTTTCTGATGTTTACGTTTTCCCCTTTTTTGTTTGAATTTATAAGCACCACAAAATCGACATTTGTTCTCAACTACATCAGCCTTGTTATATATTATGCAGTTAACACAGTAATCTATCTTCTCGGATAATAGCTCTTAACTTTGAGTTCTATACAAACCATCCAGAACTAAATTCTCTATAGGGTTTGTCTCCTTCAATAATGGTGTTACTTGATTGAATACTTCTTTAGGCAATGACTCATTGAATTAGCATCAACAGATTCATTGTGCTATGTGAGAAGTTGTATGCATAAAAGCGAATGGCCTTTGAAGTTGGGGTATTTCATGACATATTTCTTCAATGACAAAGAAGGACAACGATCCTAGTGTTGGGCTACTTATGTACTTACGTTGAGATGTTCAATTGTGGGACATTGTTTGTCCAAGTGGATTTGTTGTCCGCCAATGGCTTTTTGTTAAACATCGCCTTCGACATTTCAAAGCTTGTTTGTTCTTAAACTCTTGCATTCATTCATTCATAACTCCAATAATGGAGTGCTATTATGAGTGTGAAATTTGTAAATAGGATACTTTAGATGTGAAATTTGTAGTATAGAGAGTTTTGAGTGTTATGATTTAGATCCCCCTAAAACTTATTATGAATATTGTTAAAAACAGCAGCAAGATTATTTTATTTCATTTGCTTAGTTGTATTGCTAATAAAGAACCAATAAGCTAAGGTGTTGAAATGAGCTAGAGGTTATGATGAGTTGCTAGACCATTTTCTAGTGAATTTATCATGCCATTGCTTCACCCCGCTATGGAGTTTTGCGGTAGGATCATAGGACGGAAGGCATGATTGCTTGTGCTCCCCACTCTCTTTAAATCGATATGGGACAAAGACGGGTATGATTTAGTTGATTGAATATATCTTATAAACACATTTTGATATTCTACTTATCAGAATAGAATCAGTAATAAACTCAATTACCCAAATTCATGCAAAATAGCACATTCCACTTTATTACAATTCACACATATTCAATAAATTAACCAATCAAATTAAGCAAATGCATTCTGAAACATCACATTTTTATATCTACAGAACATCTAATATGCATCAATATTCTTGCAGAAAACATAAACTTCATTTGGTATATTACCTCAGTATCTTCTATCCTATAGCAATTACATAATAAAATATGATCAAAAATTTGAATTTAGTTCTTATTAAGCCTCATGTATTTTTTCATTTCTTGTAAAACAACTATAATAATCTAGTGAGTTATGAGGCTCAACAAGATAAATAATTCTAATATAGAATTAAAATACTCAAAAATAGTATCATGACTCAACCTAATCATAAAATTGAGCATATTTGATTAGTACATCACTATAACATTTGAAATTAAAATTTGGTTACATAAACAATATTATTAATATATTTGAATTAAGGATTGACAACAATATTTTTCAATACATTGTCAATTAATGTTCTAATTACTTACATGTTAGTTTGATTACATCAAATCATTCATTTGCTTATTTATTTTTCGAGGCATTGTATTTTGCTTTAGCTTTAGAATATTTCATGTATGATTGTCTAAGTTTATTAAGGCATCACAAGATAGTAGTAAACCCACGTTATATAAGATATGATATAAATCTAGCCCGGAAGTCAAATCATAAAGTTCAATAGAGTACAGGTGAAAGCTAGTATTATCGCTATGTGACTGCTAACATGAGATTTTTTAAGCTCATCATATTTTCATCATTGAAATATTAAATAAACATGTAATTAATTTTCATGTACTGAATAATTGTATGCATATATGAGCAATTTTGAGATACCAAATACCCTCATTTAAAAGTGCTACTAATTATAAGATATTTGTTTAATTGTGATATATTTAACTGTAATTTTATGCCATCTTATGTATGGTCATTTATATTTGAGTAATAAAATGTAAACATGTATTCTATAATATGAGGAATGTCTAATGTATTGCAATCATAAGTGTAATTTACATATAAATGCACATGCAAAAAACTAAAAAAAAAATCATGTTTGTATTGAAATTTACATATTTTACTCATATGATGCCCAAACTCATCCAATTGAAGTATTGAACCTTTGCTCTTTTTGACGTAATTCTTTATCAAATTAACTTGAAAATGCACCATGACCCCAAAATTATTTCTCACGCAAGTCTTAATACATAATCACCTCAAATTGAAGTAATTAGGTTGGAGGAAAACATGAAAAATAAGATTTTTAACTTACCTAATTTCTTTCCAGTCTTACCTCTCTTTTTCCCTTCCTTATCTCCCTCTCTTCTTCTAATGTTTTTCCTCCTTTCCTCTCTGGTTTTCTTTTCCATCAGTTCCTTGTTGCCAGAATCATGAGTGTATGCCTTAGGAAGACATTTTATGAATTAGTGTTTAGCTTATATCTAATATGTAAGTATTTACATATGTTTGTTATTTCCTTAATTAAGTTTCAATCGTTTCCTGAGGTATCAGCTATTGCATGCAAAGCAAAGTATAAAACCCGAAATTGCACTTCCCAGGTAATGGTGGATGAACAATAATATTAAAAAATAAAATGGGAATTTTTTCTCAAATGGAAATTAATTTCATAATTCTCATGTCTTTGAGAATTAACATATGCTTCTATGCATTAAAATGATCCATTTAAAGTGCAGTTTGAAATCTTGGGATATAATTTTGTTTGAGTGTTTTGCATTTATACCATAGAAAATATTACGTATGACAGTGATTCCCTTATTAGAATTTTGTCCTCAAAATTCGCCTCCCGCAATATCAACTCGGTGCGGGAAATTCTATCATATCATTTGTTTCCCAACTTTTTTTTTCCTTACTTATTTGTGCTTCCATCTCACTTTACAGAAGAGATCTAAAATCAAAATCTTCTATTTTTTTAGTTCTTTCGTACAAATCAATCTTTTTTGTACTTAATTTTATGATGCGGTACCTTCTATTTTGTATTAGTAACTCATTTTATAATCATTACAATAACAACAACAACAAAGTCTTGATCCCACTACGTAGGGTCGGCTTCATGAATCTTTTTTCTCCATTGCGTTCTATTTAGTGTCATATTTTCACTTAGTTCTAGTAAATTAAGATCATTTTTAATACAATAAGCCTAAGTTTTCCTAAGTCTACCTCTGTTTTTCTTAACACAAGTCGAATAAAAAACGTTTACTCTTCTAATTAGATCATCAGATGGTCGACGTTTAATGTGACCAAACCATCTAAGACAACTTTCTCTAATTTTGTCCGTCACAGGAGCTACACCAACCCTATCATGAATATATTCATTTCGCATTTTGTCTCTAAGTGTAAAGCCACTCATCCACCTAATTATTCTCATCTCTGCAACACTTAACTTATTATTATGCTTCTCTTTTAAAGGCCAACATTCAGCGTCATAGAGCATTGTCGGTCTCACCACCGTCTTATAAAATTTTCCTTTCAGTCTAAGCGGTACTTTTCTATTACACAAAAGGTCTGAAGCATTCCTCCACTTCAATCAACCAACTTGAATTCTAATATTAACATCCACATCTATATCACCATCGCTTTGAACAACGGACCCAAGATATCTAAATCGTTCACACCTTTTAATAATTTGATCACCCAAAGCCACACTTCTGTCACTAGAGCTATTACTACTAAAATTACATTCCATGTATTCAGTTTTAGTTATACTTAAACGAAGGCCTTTAGACAACACAATGATCAAAAGGATTCATGTCATGATTTTTTTTCGACAAATTTTACGCTGGTTGTCGACTACCTAACGCAACCCTCCACTTTTCGCATCCGGGCTTGGGGTCGGCAACGGCAGTGTTGTCTAAAATATAAAAAATATTGTGCACATGAAAAATTTGTGGGTGCAATTCTAATCTATATGCAGCCTTTTTAACTCAATAATTTCAAATGGTCCAACATATTTGAGACTCAAATTCCCTCTTTGGCCGAATCTACATAAACTTTTCATTGGTCTTGCCTTCAAGAATACAAATTCAACCTCTTCAACTTCTATCATTTTATGCTTGGGGTCATAATATTTTTATTTATGATAATTCTAACTTTCTCAGTAACTTTATTATGGCCTCAATAGTTTCTCTCCGGTTTCAACCTATCTCAGTAGAGTTCTAGATTTTCTTTGGCACAATGCCTAATATGTTGCCATGTTAATGTTAGATTGGTAGTTATTATTGTATGAATGAATGTGATCCTACTAGTTACCTTCAAAATCCAAGCCACATAATCTCAGCAAATCTTCAAACACATGAATAATTCTTTCTGATTGATCATCTGATTATAGATGAAATGTTGTACTGCAGTGTAATTTGGCATCCAAATCTTTATGAAAACCTCTCTAAAATATTGATATAAATCTACCATGTACATATGATATGATGACTTTGGGAATTCCATATTTTAGTAACATAGTGGCCTGCCTTTTCTCATTAAAATGTAAAGTCTTTGATCTCATTTTTATTGGGTTTAATTTTATGATTTGGTCCATCTAATGTTGTTTTCATGTTTTGTGCTCAAGATTTTTTTGTCACTATTAAATATCTAGAATAAACAATGCTGAATGAGAATTCTCTTTCGCTCAATATAAATTTGAATCTCTTGTTGAGTTCCATTAATAAAGAAAAATTTAAAGCTAGTCATTTACTAATGCTACTTGTCATATTGACAATGTACAGTAGATGAGAAATTTGTTCAAAATTTACCGAATATTGTCTGTATGATGTATTATTGTTGAAGGAGATACTCTTCATCTCTTCCTAAAAGCTGAAATTTATTGCAATGCAGGTTGTTAAGACTCTTGGATNTTATAAGAAAATTTGTTCCTTGTTAATAATTCTTTTATGGAAAAGGGAAATTGTTAAGTAGTCAGAAGAGGATTCAAATGGAAAAAATTTTTTTAATATCATTGAACGGTAAGTTGAGCATTTTGAGCAAGTTTCTTGCCCAATGTCAAATCAAGAATGGAAATAGGTTCAGGTAGGGTTTTGGGTTTCTTTTTATTAATAAGATTAGCCATTTTGAAGACAATACACTATTTTGTATTGCACGTTTTATCATTGTTTTTTAATTAGGATTATAGGGATTTTACTATTTTTGCACTGTGGCCGTTCTATTCAAACATAATTTTGAGAAGGGCAATTAAGAGTCATGTGCATTGCACGTGCAGTAAACTTTAAAATATTATCAAATGTTTGTTTTTCTGCTGACTGGTCCATTTGATGAAAAATACATCTATAACCATTTTAATATTTTTTTTTTTCATAAAATGGCTTATATTTGGCCAAAGTAATTTTGCCTCAACTAATATAAATGAACAGTTTCAATTTAATTTTTACTTCTATNTTTTTTCATCAGTTCCTTGTTGCCAGAATGAAGAGTGTATGCCTTAGGAAGACATTTTATGAATTAGTGTTTAGCTTATATCTAATATGTAAGTAATTACATATGTTTGTTATTTCCTTAATAAAGTTTCAATCGTTTCCTGAGGTGTCAGCTATTGCATGCAAAGCAAAGTATAAAACCCGAAATTCCACTTCCCAGGTAATGGTGGATGAACAATAATATTAAAAAATAAAATGGGAATTTTTTCTCAAATGGAAATTAATTTCATAATTCTCATGTCTTTGAGAATTAACATATGCTTCTATGCATCAAAATGATCCATTTAAAGTGCAGATCGAAATCTTGGGATATAATTTTGTTTGGGTGTTTTGCATTTATACCATAGAAAATATTAAGTATGACAGTGATTCCCTTATTAGAATTTTGTCCTCAAAATTCTTCTCCCGCAATATCAACTCGGTGCGGGAAATTCTATCATATCATTTGTTTCCCAACTTTTTTTTTTCTTACTTATTTGTGCTTCCATTTTACTTTACAGAAGAGATCTAAGATCAAAATCTTCTATTTTTTTATTTCTTTCGTACAAATCAATCTTTTTTGTACTTAATTTTATGATGCAGTACCTTCTATTTTGTATTAGTAACTCATTTTATAATCATTACAATAACAACAACAACAACAAAGCCTTAATCCCACTACGTAGGGTCGGCTACATGAATCCTTTTTCTCCCATTATTGAGTTCTATTTAGTGTCATATTTTCACTTAGTTCTAGTAAATTAAGATCATTTTTAATGCAATAAGCCCAAGTTTTCCTAGGTCTACCTCTGCTTTTCTTAACGCAAGTCGAATCTAAAACATCTACTCTTCTAATTGGATCATCAGATGGTTGATGTTTAATGTGACCAAACCATCTAAGACGACTTTCTCTAATTCTGTCCGTCACAGGAGCTACACCAACCCTATCACGAATATATTCATTTCGCATTTTGTCTCTAAGTGTAAAGCCACTCATCCACCTAATTATTCTCATCTCGGCAACACTTAACTTATTATTATGCTTCTCTTTTAAAGGCCAACATTCAGCGCCATAGAGAATTACAGGTCTCACCACCGTCTTATAAAATTTTCCTTTCAGTCTAAGCGGTACTTTTCTATCACACAAAA
>JXCR01043908.1:15259-26677 GCA_002079205.1 Phalaenopsis hybrid cultivar
CCATCGCTTTGAACAACGGACCCGAGATATCTAAATCGTTCACACCTTTTAATAATTTGATCACCCAAAGTCACACTTCTGTCACTTGAGCTATTACTACTAAAATTACATTCCATGTATTTAGTTTTAGTTCTACTTAAACGAAGGTCTTTAGACAACACAATGATCAAAATGATTCATGTCATGATTTTTTTTTACAACTTTTACGTTGGTTGTCGACTACCTAACGCAACCCTCCACTTTTCGCATCCGGGCTTGGGACCGGCAACGACAGTGTTGTCTAAAGTATAAAAAATATTGTGCACATAAAAAATTTGTGGGTGCAATTCTAATCTATATGCAGCCTTTTTAACTCAATAATTTCAAATGGTCCAACATATTTGAGACTCAAATTCCCTCTTTGGCCATATCTACATAAACTTTTCATTGGTCTTGCCTTCAAGAATACAAATTCAACCTCTTCAACTTCTATCATTTTATGCTTGGGGTCATAATATTTTTATTTATGATAATTCTAACTTTCTCAGTAACTTTATCAACTAATGTGGCCTCAATAGTTTCTCTCCGGTTTCAACCTATCTCAGTAGAGTTCTAGATTTTCTTTGGCATAATGCCTAATATGTTGCCATCTTAATGTTGGATTGATAGTTATTATTGTAAGCAAACCCTATGAATGAATGTGATCCTACTAGTTACCTTCAAAATCCAAGCCACATAATCTCAACAAATCTTCTAACACATGAATAATTCTTTCTGATTGTTCATCTGATTATAGATGAAATGTTGTACTGCAGTGTAATTTGGCATCCAAATCTTTATGAAAACCTCTCTAAAATATTGATATAACATGTACATATGATATGATGACTTTCGGAATTCCATATTTTAGTAGCATAGCCTTTTCTCATTAAAATGTAAAGTCTTTGATCTCATTTTTATTGGGTTTAATTTTATGATTTGGTCCATCTAATGTTGATTTCATGTTCTGTGCTCAAGATTTTTTTATCACTATTAAATATCTAGAATAAACTATGCTGAATGAGAATTCTCTTTCGCTCAATATAAATTTGAATCTCTTGTTGAGTTCCATTCATAAAGAAAAATTTAAAGCTAGTCATTTACTAATGCTACTTGTCATATTGACAACGTACAGTAGATGAGAAATTTGTTCAAAATATACCGAATATTTTCTGTATGATGTATTATTGCTGAAGGAGATACTCTTCATCTCTTCCTAAAAGCTGAAATTTATTGCAATGCAGGTTGTTAAGACTCTTGGATCAGCGTTACAGGGGAGTTGCGGTTGGGGTTGGCCAGTCAGAAATATTGGGTCGCATACATGTTGCTCCAATCAAGGCATGATTCTAATTATTATTTATTCATTATAATCACTTACAATTCTAAAATTTCACCCTGCAATTTTTTAGGAACGTTTCACTATGGGCTTCAACTTTTGGCACTTTTGTCGTTACTCTTTAAATAAGTTGTCTAAATCATTGAAATAATGACTTTATCATGATCAAAATGTTTTCTCTCTGGTACATATATGAATTCAACCGATAGGGCTACCATCACCATTCTTGTGCATGTCCTTTGTCCTCTTTATACTAGTGCTGTTTTTNTTTACAATTGATAGAAAATTAAAAACTGAAATGTTTAACTTTCTTCGTGGGCTCATTAGTGTTTGTAATCATTCATTAGTGTTTGTAATCATAATCTCTAGTATCAAAATAGTCTTAAGGATCTTTTTTCGTAAAAATATTTTAACAATTGGCATGTAAGTTAAACAACTAAGTTGGTAAAAAATGTCTAAATTACATTAATTCACATTTTATGATATTTTTACAGTTTTATAAAAGTTGGAGATAGAAGACGACCTGCGTTCGTCGACTCCTTCACCGTCGTCATGTCTCGCTGCGAGCCGCGATCGTCGTCTCGTCTGCGTGGTCGTCCAGACCTTTCGGCTCGTCTGCGTGGTCTTCTCGCCTGCGCGGCCGTCTCGACATTTCGGCTCGTCTGCGTGGTCTTCTCGCCTGCGCGGCCGTCCCGACATTTCGGCTCGTCTTCATCGTCTCGGCTGCGTGGTTCTCCCCTCGCTCTTGTTCGCTGCAACTCTTCTGCGGCTTCGACAATTGTCGGGCAGAGTTTTTCTGCTGTGATTTCTGTGATTTGCTGTGATGGAGCTTCCTTCGTCTACGGTTGAACCTGAAAAAATCTCCTTTGCCCACATGGTGGGTAATTCTCAAAGGGAGACGGCGGTTGTCTTCCCCTCAAGTTATGAGGAGCAACGGGAAGGTGATTGCCCCTTTATTAAGATGAAAGAAGCATTTTTTTTCTTTGAGCTAGAAATTTCATCCTTTACTGATAAATTCAAGTTTGCTCTTATTGAAAAATTTCAGTGGGGACATCAACTTATGGAAGTTATTAGTAAAAGTTTTGATGATCTCAAATTAGCAGGAAAGTGGAAAGTAGGGCTTATAGATGGGAGACACGTATTAATTCAATTAATCGTGCCTGAAAATTATACTGAAATTTTTTCCAAAAAATATCTCAACATTGCTGGTAAACCAATGAAGCTACTCAAGTGGTCCCTGATTTTGAACCCAAGCATGAATCTCCTACTATACCGATATGGTTTAGTCTACCTAATCTTAAGCTGCATTTTTTTCACCATCAGGTTCTTTACTCTATTGGTGTCATACTTGGGGACCCTTTGAAGCTAGATCTACCCACTTTTAACCCATCCAGACCTTTTGTAGCCAGAATACTTGTTGAAAGAAATATTATTTTACCTGATGTTACCGAAGTCTGGTTGGGCACAACTCACAATGGATATTGGCAACAAATTGTTATGGAGCATAGACCTCCTTATTGTTCTCATTGTATGATGTTTGGGCACAACCTTGATAAATTCTATAAGCTTCATCCTAATTTGAAATCTAAAGATCAAATGAATAAGAATGGATTTGACCCCACTATTTTGGATATATTTGTTTCATCTGAAGAGAAAACTACCACAGAACAAGTTATGGTGTCTGAGTTAATCGCCCCTGTGGATCCTCCCCCTGAAAATACTATTTCTGCGATCGATGAGAAGCTAGATGACCCTGCTGAGCAACATTCACTTTCAAACCCTCCTGAGCTGCAAGAATCATTAGGTGAAGAGGAGGCATTTCATGTTTCACACACACTTGAACCTACAGTCGTTGCAACAGTTGACAATCCTTCTTCTAGTGCTCATCAGCTTTTATCTGCCCGGCGTTCTGTTTACCAACACGATGATCAGATGAGCCAGTCTTCTGAGGAGGAATGACAGATCTATTCAAGGAAGAAGAAGAAGATTGGAGGCAAACTTCAGCTTGGGAACCTAATGGATGATACTTTGGTTACTTCGGTTACTTCGGAAAATGGCTCGGCACTCAACAATTTGTTATTTGGATCTCGCCCTAGAACTAGAGGCAGAGACAGAACTAAACTGGCTCGTGACTAGCTACTCTTTTCTGCGATTTTGGTACCTTTTTTGGGGGTTTCCCTGTATCTTTTCTCTTTTGGGGTGTTTGCCTGTGTTATATGGTATGGGTAGGGTGCCTCTATTGGGCCCTCTCATACAACTTTTATGTATTCTTCCTATTTTAATAGATTTAGCCATTGGGCTTTTCAAAAAAATAATAATAATAAAAGTTGGAGATAGAATAATATAAGAAAATAAATAAGATAATTTTATCATTATTTTTATTTATTTCATATAAAACATCCGGAGAATTGTTGTCTATATGTGTACCAAATATGTGTACCAAAAGTACACCTTTCATAACCTTTTTCAGAACTCACCAAAAGGTAAGCAGTCATTTCCATTNATGTGATTTTGGTACCTTTTTTTTTGGGTTTCCCTGTATCTTTTCTCTTTTGGGGTGTTTGTGTGTATTGTATCGTATGGGTAGGGTGCCTCTATTGGGCCCTCTCATACAACTTTTATGTATATTTCCTATTTTAATAGATTTAGCTCTTGAGTTTTTCAAAAAAAAAAAACAAATAAAGGTTGGAGATAGAATAATATAAGAAAATAAAGAAGTTGATTTTATCATTATTTTTATTTATTTCATATACAACATCTGTCAATGAGAATTGTTGTCTATATGTGTACCAAAAGTACACCTTTCATGACCTTTTTCAGAACTCACCAAAAGGTAAGCAGTCATTTCCATTTTCATTTCTCTTTTACGTGCATAGATATGTTGCTTCTGTAGCCATTATCATATATAAGAGTAACTCCTCATTTAAATATGCATGTGTATATATCATATGTTATTATTGCCTTCTTTTATTCAATTAAGCATATGAAAACTTATGAAACTTGCATTTTAAAAGAAATANGGTAACTCCACATTTAAATATGCATGTGCATATATCGTATGTTATTATTGCCTTCTTTTATTCAATTAAGCATATGAAAACTTATGAAACTTGCATTTTAAAAGAAATACTAAATAAAATAAAATAATTTCCTTAGATTTCAGAAATAAAATGAATTATTATAAAATAAAAAATATATTTACCCACCTATTTATAGCAGCCAGATGCATTTCCTCTTGTCAAGATATTACTTTGATGTGCTTATTATAATAGATTATATTTAATTCAAATTGATTAACTCTTATAATGCATATTATTTGATCTTTTAGCAACANGTTTATAGCAGTCAGATGTCTTTCCTCTTGTCAAGATATTACTTTGATGTGCCTATTATAATAGATTATATTTAATTCAAACTGATTAACTCTTATAATGCATATTATTTGATCTTTTAGCAACATTAATAGATAATTTTTAAAGTCTGAACAGGTAAAAATAATCTCCTACATCCAATGTTTACTCTATCTATCTTTAACTCCTATTTAAACACTATTTTAAGAGATTTTTGGATATTAAATCTTTTCAACCTCATTGAAATTGTTGAATTCACCCCTATTTGTGATTAAACTGAGAANTCGAACAAGTAAAAATAATCTCCTACGTCCAATGTTTACTCTAGCTATCTTTAACTCCTATTTAAACACTATTTTAAGAGTTTTTGGATATTAAATCTTTTCAACCTCATTGAAATTGTTGAATTCACCCCTATTTGTGATTAAACTAAGAAACTTTATTTTTATTAGTACTATTATACTTATAACAAAATATAACAATGTTTACAAAGAACTCAATACAAAATATTTTGGTAAGCTAATTTTTTAAAATCTTTCTTTTTAGCATTATATAAGACTGTAAACAATGATTGTAAGTTCTAAATTAGGATTAAGTTTAACCTAATCTCACTCAAAATTTAAAAAATAAACGGTATTTCCTTATCTAGTTTCAGTTTCCTTTCCAAAATCTAAAAAAATTACCTCAATAATTCTAGAATTTTGATTTTAGGTTTTTCTAAAATTTCTTCATCAGTTCTCATAAATCATAAAAAAAAAAAAAATCCTACTTTTGTATTTTGAAATTCTTAAACTAAACATGGCAAAAACTTCTTTTTCTTGCTCCCTTACTATTTCCTGTGCTTGGAGCACACAAAAGCTAGTTCGGGCTTCTTACGCACCTGGGAAAGGATCTTGCTTGAGCTGCTCGATTGAAGGAATTGCTTGCTCGATCTCTCCTTTTCCTCTTCCTCTTAGCTTACCTACACGCAGATGACGATGCTCATAAGACTTCACCTTCCAAGCACACGGCTTCACGAGCGCTTCTCCTACGAGCAGCACAATATAGTGTCTCACACTCGCAGCATTGTTGCCCTCACCTCCACTTCATTAACACATTTTTTGTTTTTCTCCTTTGGCTTATCTCCTTGCTTCGCACGCCACTCCCTCGCCGTCGCCCACGTAGTATCCTTTCTCGCAATCACTCTATCTCTTGTGCTTTCTCTCTCTCTCTCTCTATCTCTCCTACTTGAAGTGAAGGAGGGGATAAGAATCGATTTAGGGTCTGTTTGGGGTGGCTACAACTTGTTTAAAAGCTGTTGTGCAGCAGTTGCTGCGTAGAAATTGCTTTTAAATAAGTTGGTTATCTGTTTGTTTTTTACAGCTTTGAAACAGTTGTGCTGCAGTTGTTTCTGAACAAATGACCAGGGCACTATAAAAAATAGAACTGTTCATAATAGTACATTTCATTATTAAAAACAAATATCAAGTTCGAACATTACAATATAAAAATAGACACCACACTAAACAGTGAGTAGCACGAGTATCAAAATTTAAAACAGTATTAAAATAACAAATAAAAATTTGATAATATTATTTTTAAAATATAGTTTGTGTATGTAACGAGATAAACCATCCTCCTAGGAAACTCTCCACGCCCGATCACTCTTGGCGGTGGAATCCTCTAACTCTTCCGCCCACCTAAAGAAATCACAGTTTTTTGTTCTTCTCCTTGGATACATACAAAATTGTCTCCCGTAGCTATGTGACTGTTGCGAGTAAGCAGAGAATTTTGTAGTCCGCAATAGCTGTACAATGTTTTGGAGGTACTCTAAATCCTAGCTTTACCACTTTCCATAATTTTTGGTCCTTTTCAATTGATCTCTATTGTTTTTAAATTGTATTTTATCATACTCTCTCCCAATATTATCTTTAAACTTTTGTATTTTATTTGGCCAACCTTTCTTATTAATCTAAGTGGTTGGTCTATTTCCCAACTCCACCTCTTTGGCACAGAGGTCTCAGAATGTTAGTAAAATCTCTTTAGCCAAGTTAGCAGACGAACCTTTTTTTTTTTTTTCCTTGCTCATAACAACAACAAGCATGCCAAGAACTAAAATACATAAATTCATGGGAGATAAATAAAAAATTAAGAAACATAAACATGTTCAACACCGCCACCGCATCACAGCCGCCACCATTATATTTTTCAACACGTCGCCAACACCACACCATGACCTCCACACCACACCACCCTCTCCCAACCACAAACCACCATTTCCGCACAACCAACCGTCAATATCAATAGCACACCACACCACTCGACAATCTCCACAACATACCAACACCTCCACCCAACCTACAAAAACCAACCTCAACACCACACCCCAACCTCAACACACCACCACCTCCTCCAAACCACACACCACCACCAACCACCAATATGAATAGCATACAACACCACTCCACCAACTCCACATCAACACACCGCCTCCTCCAAACCAAACACCACCTTCTAATTTTTTGCACACCTCCACATCACCTCCTCCAACCATCAACATTAATCATAGCATGCCAACAATGCAATACACTGAATGACACGGTAATTTTCCCATGCCAACAACTACAGTAGAAAGAAATTTTTCCATACCAACTATGTTTTTTCACCATTCCAACAGTAAACATATGGCAAAAAAAAATTTCAAATAGCACTAAAATTAGAGAGGGGAGGATACCATAATTTTCCCATAGCAAGAAAGACCATAGAAAATTCTCAATTTTGAAAATTATAGCACAACCATCTTCCAATCAATTGACATCGCAACACAGGAAAAAAAACCTGCAAAATCAACATCACAGCACCATAATTTGCCCGTGCCAGTAATAATCACATTGCAAATAAACCTCATATATAAAGAATATCCTGGGGGCAATGGAGAACGATGTATCCAAACGGAGTCGAAAAGCAGAGGGGAGAGGGGAGAGGGGAGAGGGGAGAGGAGAAGAAAGGTCATCGAGAACCAGCCCTAGCCACCGAAGTCATGCAGTGGAGAGCCGAAACCACCACAGATCCCAAACCAACAACCACCACAGAAGAAACCGCCACAAAGCCCAAATGCTACCCTAGCCACAACGACAAAGAACAGAAGGGGGAGAGAGAAGAAAGGCCAACTCATCGCAACAACCACCGCAGAGCCGAAATCAGGAACCGACACTAAACAAATGCCAACCCTAGCCACAGAGAGGCCGCAACGGTAAAGAAGAAGGGGAGGGAGAAGAAAGGCCAAATCACTATAACAAAACCAACAGCCAGCGAGAATCACCGCAAACAAAGAGAGGAGAGATCTACCCAACCCTAGCCACCGGAATCACATAGAGGAGAGAATGGGGACGTGAGAAAGGGAGAACGCAAGGGGTGAACTCACGTAGAGAGGAGAAAATGTCGCGGGTGAACGCAGACCACAAGGTCAAACCCATAGTTGCACGATATTTAAAATTGCGCATAAAACATTCGAAATGTGGTTTTCAAATAGAGTAAAATAGCAGTGGGTAAACTCACTGCAGCTTAAAAGTTTTGCCAATTCAGGTGATGTGGGAAACATTCGAATAACATCTGCTTTGCAGGTGTCATGAGCAGGGAAATTGATAAAAAAAAAATTATGAACTTATCCAAATTAAAATTTAATATTAATTACTATTATTAGTATAATTAGTTTTTCTTTAAGGAAACAATTTTTATTGGAGGAGATTTAAATAGATATGTTGGTAGTGGTAAAAGATTTTAGAAATATTCATGACAACTACAGTTTTGGAGTGATTAATGAAGAAGGTAGAACTANTAACAGCCAACGAGAACCACCGCAAACAACTACAACGGTAAAGAAGAGAGGAGAGATCTACCCAACCTAGCCACCGGAATCACATAGAGGAGAGAATGGGGACGTGAGAAAGGGAGATCGCAAGGGGTAGGTAGAGAGGAGAAAATGTCGCGAGTGAACGCAGGCCACAGGGTCAAACCCATAGTTGCACGATATTTAAAATTGCGGCGAGGAAAAGCATAAAACATTTGAAACATGGTTTCCAAATAGGGTAAAATAGCAGTGGATAAACTCATTGCAGCTTAAAAGTTTTGCCAATGCAGGTGATGTGGGAAACATTCGAATAACATCTGCTTTGCAGGTGTCATGAGTAGGGAAATTAATAAAAAAAAATAATGAACTTATCCAAATTAAAATTTAATCTTAATTACCGTTATTAGAATAATTAGTTTTTCTTTAAGGAAAGAATTTTTATTGAAGGAGATTTAAATGGATATGTTAGTAGTGGTAAAAGATTTTAGAAATATTCATGACAACTACAGTTTTTGAGTGATTAATGAAGAAGGTAGAACCATATTAGATTTTATTTTAGCATGTGATTTTGTTATTGATATTTCTTTATTTAAGAAAAAAGATGAGCATATTCACTTATATGAATGGATCTAATAAAACACAAATTGATTAGTGAGCTCAAACTATCATCTTACGCAAGTCTACTATGGAGGTTATGCGCAAATTGATTAATGAGCATCTTAGTAAATTCTTACAGATAGATCCTCCTAAACTCTTATGAGAAAAGGAATGTAAAGATTGTAAGGTCAATCCAAGTGAAAATTTAAGTAATCAACATTGATTATTAGTTTTGAATTTTAAGATGAAGAGTTCTAAGATAAAAAATACAATGAAATATTATCACAGAATCAAATAAGTGTACCTAAAAGTTACAAATAAAATTATTTTTATGAGTAAACTTTAAAATTTCAAGTTTTGGTGTGTTCATGAAGAAGTTAAATTCTATGTGGGATAAAGTAACAAGAACTATTAAATAAGTATCAAAAGTTGTACTTGGAGAATCAAAAGGAAAAGTTTTTATAAATAAAAAAAAATTGGTGGAATAAAAGATAAAATATAAGAAATTGTGCTATAAAAATTAGTTTAAATTTAAAAGCTTAGAGAACTGCAGAAAATATAAGTTGGCCCGTAGTTAGTCTAAGAGAACATTCTTTGACGCTAAGGATTCTGCTCTTAGTGATCATTATAATAGATTATATACTAAATAGGATAAAAAATATATGTATAAGCTAGCCAAACAAAATAAAAATTTAGTTCAAGTATATTAAAGATGGAAATCAAAAAGTATTTTGCTTAGAGTGAGATATTCAACATGAATGAGCTATTTTCATTAATTTTTAATAAAGTTTCTGTAAATACGATCCATCTTAGTGATCTTATTATCTTTTATAATAATAAAGCATTTTATTTTTACTTGCGCATTGGTTAAAAAAAAGTTTAGGAGGCTTTAAAGAAAATCAATGATACAAAATCAGTAGAACCTAATGATATCCCAATTGAAGCGTGGAAATATTTAGGATATTTGGGAGTTTCTTGGTTTACTAAGCTCCTTAATATTATTTTAAAAACTAAAAAGATGTCTGAGTGGAGGAAAAGTATTTTGATTTTCATCTTTAAGAATAAAAGAGATGCACAAGAATGTGCAAATTATAAAGGAATTAAGTTAATGTGCATACTTTAAAATTATGGGAGAGGGTAATTGAACATATGTTAAGATGTGATACAAAGATTTCTCATAATAAGTTTGGATTTATGTCGAGCAAAGCTTTCACATGAGATGTTTGATGGAGAAGTGCGGAGAAAGAATGATCTACATATGATTTTTATTGATTTAGAAAAATTTTACGATAAAGTTCTAAGAGAAGTCCTTTGGAGAGTTCTAAAGAAGAAAGGTGTTGATATGACTTATATTTAAGTCATTAAAGATATGTATACTAGAGTTGTTATCTGTGTTCGAACAGAAGGAGAATTGACTATGTATTTCTTATTTCAGTTTGATTACATCATGGATCGACTTTAAGCCTATATCTTTTTTGCTTTAGTGTTGGATGCTCTTACTGGACATTTACAAGAGGATGTACCTTGGTATATGTTTTTCGCTGATGATGATATAAATGCGGATGTTATTAGTAGAATTCAAGTTGGTTGGTTGAAGTGGAGGAATGCATCAGGTCTATTGTGTGATAGAAAAGTACCGCTTAGGCTTGAAGGAAAATTTTATAAGATGGTTATGAGATCTGCAATGATTTATGGTGCATAATATTGATTTTTAAAAGAGAAGCATAAAACAAAGTTAAGTGTTGCTGGCATGAGAATGCTTAGGTGGATGAGTGGCTTGACGATTAGAGATAAAATGTGAAAGAAATCTTTTCATGAAAGGGTTGGTGTAGCTCCAATGGCTAACAAGATTTTAGAGAGTCGTCTTAGATGGTTTGGTCACATTAAATGTTGACCATCTAGTAATCCAGTTAGGAGAGTAGGTGTTTTAGATTCAACTTATGTTAAGAAAGGTAAAGGATGGCCTAAAAAGACTTAGGCATATTGGATAAAAAATTATGTTAATTTATTAGAATTAATGAAAATATGACACTCAATAGAACTCGATGGAGAAAAAGGACTAATGTAGCCGACCCCACTTAGCGAGATAAAGGCTTGTTGTTGTTGTATAAAAGTTTATGTTATTACATTTGTATCACTTAGAAATGCCACATAAGGAGAGGATGAAAATTCACTTGCAAGAAATAAGAAATATCAATGGAGAGTTTGCACATATTTATCTTTTAATAAATAATAATTATTATGATAATAAAATAAATAAATATATAAAATGAATATATGCAAAAAAA
>JXCR01043928.1:0-11801 GCA_002079205.1 Phalaenopsis hybrid cultivar
TTGCAGAAAAAGCTTGTTAGTGACTGCACCAACAGAAATACTGTTGACTTGTCTACATTTGCATATAATACTGGAGAAGAATCTAACCTTAGAAGAGCTTCATCTGTACCCCTTAATTCTTTAAATTGCAATAAAGGTGAAATTTTATCTCATTTAATCATTAGAGAGTGCAATATCTTCATTTCTTGTGATGATTCTACTCATTTGTTTCCATTTAAAGTAACAGGCGATGAATTCGGCAGAATTGAAAGAAATTTGAGAGACAAAGTTTGTTCAACATCTAGTGTAGCTATTATGGATGTTGATGATCCAACACAAAATGCGTTAGACGTAGAGCGCCTTAATAACAAGAAACGCGGGCCATCACTGTTGTCGAGTGAGGATGAAAGGGAGCCAAAGAAGAACTGCTATGCCACTGATAGTGTCACTGAAACTAATGCTAGCAATAGGCTCTCCTCCAAAATACACCCCTTATATTCATGCATTTTGAGCCCGCAGATGGAAGAACAGATCTACCGTGAACCTGTGCTGTTTGAGAGCTCCAGAACTACAGAGAGATGCTTCTTCCCAACGGATTTATGTCCTGTTCAGAACAACAAATCCGCCAACATCATACATATTCCATCTTCAGATGATGAAGCAATCCCAGAATCTTGCTCTCCTGATCTAGAACTGGCCCTTGGAGGAAAGAGTAAATTGGCTAAGCCCATGGCATCACCATTGCCATTCACATCAGTTGGAGGCAAGCAGCATATCCAACCTGGTTCTTCAGGTTATGATGGAGATGATTTATCCGCATCTCTCTCTCTATCTCTTGCTTTTCCTGCAGCGGAGAGGGAGGGATCAGCTAAATGCATTTTAGAAAAAGAGCCTATTTTGCCTGAGAAACCTTCAGCCAACACTCCATTGTTTCTGTTTGGGAGATTTAGCAACCCTTGAAATGGAACTCCTGGGTGTTATTTTCTCATTGTATTGCTGATCGCTGAGGTGTTCTGGGGGAGAATTTTAGAGCCCTTCTCATCTGTTTATAGTTACAGAAAAATCCTTGTTTATTTCTCCTTTTTCTTACCAGCTGCTTTTAACTGGTGGTTTTTTTAGAGTGTAGATTCACGGCTTTGTGCACATATTAAGAGGGGGAAGGCCGAAGTTCTTATTGTAATTCTTAGTGTAACTGTTTCTAAGTCTCAATGTGCTCATACAAAAATCTAAAAAAGTTCTGCTGCTACTGTTTAGTCTGTCTAATGTTAAATGGCAAATGTGGATGATTCTAATGTTGCAGGAAATGGCTCGCCTGTTTTCTGAGACGGACTTATTAAATCATGCCAAAGTCAGAAATAGAGTTCTTTAGATTTATGAAGGATTCACGGTCCTAAGTTTTCCTTCGATCCAGCTTAAATCTGAATTTACTAGATCTATGAGTAGTGTCATTTTAATTAGTTTATGATTTATGAATTTACTAAATTTTACTACGGTAATTCGGCTAATGTTGAATTCTATTTGCAGCCAAATATCTCTTAAGGTCGAGTCATTTGGTTATGTGTATTGTTTAACACAAAACTAAAAAAATTAATAAATCTTGTAAATTTAGCTATGATAAATACTGAGATGTCTAATTGCTCAAAATTATTTGGTAGGATAGCTGTTAAATCCAACTAGTGTTTTATAAGTTATTTGGCTACTTAATTCTGGATTTAAATTGGTTGGCTCACATGAAATTTTAGTAATAATTATTACTACTAATGAGTAATATATAAAATTAATTAAACACAACCTTTATTTAATTAAACTGTTATTAACATAATTAATTTATTTAAGTTAATTTTAATAGATTGCTATTAAATATTAAAATTAACTAATGATTAAATCAGCATTTTTTTTAGAATCCATTATTTAATGACTTTGAAATTATCAATATTTAACGAAAACATAAAAATAATCCCAATAACCCTCGCCTCTCGTTCTCTACTGCCTCCGCTCTCCTTCGTCCAACCAAACCCACCGAAGCCAGCCGCCTCTCCTTCGCTCCGACTGTGGAGGTCGCGGTCGTGCTCCCCTCTCCTTCGCTTCGGGTAGGAGTGAGGAAGTAGCGGCCGCAGCGAGGTGAAGAAGACATTGACGTGACAAGCGGCGTGGGAAGGAGAAGAAGATTTCAACGGAGAAGAAGAGAAAGTAAGCTTTGTGTTTCTTCCCAACCAGCCCTTCGCGTTCTTCAGCTACTTTGAATCCCGTAAATCCATATTCTAGTTAGATTTATTCAATCCGGGAATGCAGATTCTGTAGGATTTTTAGCTATTTTTGCTCTTTGGCAGGATTTAGGTTATAGTCTGCGCAAATCCTCCTGCCAAACAACCACTTTGATTGTTTGGATGCTGATAGAATAACTTGAATCAAGATAGATACTTGTTCTCGTTAATTGTCCTGAAATTTGTTGAACTGTTTTTTTTTTAGAAATAAATCTTGTAATAATGGCTCTATAGTGAATCTAGGGCTGGGTTGATGGGCAATGGCTGCTTAGATGGTTAATAAAATGATCATAGGGGTGAGGTTTTTACTGGTTAAAGTTAGGATATTTGGTCAATCTTTAATGCCTTTATCTGGTGTAGTAATATAATGATAGTTTTGGGTTTTCAGTAGGCCGTCTCCATTCTCGATACAATTATTTTGCTTTTACGTATCTGCTCGAATTTTTTCTGTGAATTCCTTGTCGCATTCTTGTTACGGGCGTTTTGTTTTGCTATGGCTCGATATTAAATGATTTTCATTTTATGTTTTATACGGCATCTTGGCATAAAATATTCAGTTGTGAGGGTTGATTATGTTGTGAAAAAGAATGACAATAAAGTGAAAAAATGGATCAGGAAAATTGTAAAATAAGAAAGCACAGCAAAAACAGACAGATTTATGTGGTTCGTCCTAAGCTGGAGAGTATTTTGTTAGCTTCGAAGATGATCCACGATTACAAGAAAATACTATTTCCCTCTCTCTCTCTCTCTCTCTCTCCCCTCCCCTTCTCTCTCTCTAAACCGAGAGTCACACTAAGGCTTCAAAGAAAAGCAACCTTTCAATTCCTTTATTTCTCCTGTATAAGCCTCACGCCGGAGAGTAATCCAAGGAGAGCAGCCTATTGGAGAGTAATACATCTTCCCTGTAATCGCGAGCCCTTTCTATTCTTGTTCAGGCCAAAGAAGAATTTAAGGTAGCTTGCCTGAATAGAGGGAAATCAGAAACAGCTCTGAGAATCAAATCCCAACGCAAATTGGAATCACCTTTGCTATATTTGCTTCGGCTTATTTAAGGAAGCAGCAATTCAGGAATTTCAAAAAAGGAGCAACTGTGAGGAGAATAAGGCAACCTTTACTTAGCGAATCCATATGAAGCAGGTGCATAATTTGGAACTTAATTATATCACAGCGATTAATTAAGGAAACAAATAACAGGAAATTAATTCAACAGATAATTTCCTAAGATGCACAATACCACCCAGTCTGGATGTAGTGGACTGAGCTCCACATAACATAACAATTCTCCCACTTGGAGACTGAGATACTAACTGCATCATCTACTGATTGTGTCGTTCTTTTTCCTCAAACATGATATTTTCTACTATTCTCCACCTCTATAACTCAAAAGCCCGGTCTTCATGCCAGAAGACCAACTGAAGCTGCACACAACTTCAGTTTCTCAATAATAACACCCTTAGTTGACATATCAGCGTCAACGTAGTCTTGTATCTCCAAACTCTTTCCTGGGTTACTCATGAACGTGCTTACAACTCCCATTACATGGACAATATCATGCCTCAGCTGAAAACGTTTTTCAACAAGTCCAACCTTATACCGTTTACTGCCATCAAACGCAATTTTCACCCGGTACACTCACTTGTTATGCATTTCCTTCTTCCCTGGTGAAAGTTCTGTTAGCTCTCACTTGCTCAAACTTTCTTCTTGCAAGATTTCTTCATAGCTCTGTGGTTCTCCACCATTTGTTCGTACAAGATATGGTTTTTCTGCCTTTGGCGCTCTGTCATTTTTCAAGAAACTTATTTTCTTATGTTTCCCCATAATGCATCTCTAGCTCATGTGTCCACGCCTGAGTAAACTTGTAGTCATATATAGTGTGTCAGTTTTCTTATCCTGAACCAATATTAATGCTTCTTTAGTAATATTCCAGGTATTATCCGAGAACACTATTGAATGACCACCCTTATTGAGCTGCCCAACAGAAATGAGATTTTTCTTTAATTTAGGAACGTGCTTGACTTTTTTGCAAAGTTCATTTGCTCTTGTTAGGGAGTACAATATCAATGTCTCTTATTCTCACCACGTTCAGAGCTTTCCATCAGTCATATGTACCTTCCCAAAGTCACCTGCAATATAGTTTCACATCAACTCCTGATGGGAAGATGTATGGAAGGAAACCTCTGAATCCAATATCTAGTCATCAACAGAACTGTGAACTGTCAGTAATAGCGCATCATGCATTTCTTCAGTTGCAACATTAACGTCATTATTCTCCTTCTTAAGATTCATGTTGTTTCTTTTTATGTGACTAACCTTGCCACAATTACAACAGGTTGTCTGCTGATCAGATTTTGATTTGATACTTTTTTTGTTTGAGTTCTGTTTTGTGATCTTCCTCTGGAATCAACGATCAGTACCGAACTCGAACCCGAGGTCTTGCCAGAATCTTTTCTGCGCACCTCATCAGCCAAAATCAAATCACGAATATCATCATATTTCAGTTTATATTTACCTGCAGAACTGCTAACTGTCATTCTCATGACTTACCAAGTATTGGACAATAAAACCAACAGTATCAGCGCACGTATATCATCATCAAAATCAATTTCAACAGACAACAATTGATTTGTGATAGTATTGAAATCATTCAGGTGTAGAGCAACAGACAAATTTTTCAAGTTGAATAACATTTTTCATCAGGTGTACCTTGTTATTCGCCGATGACTTTTCATACATACCTGATAAAATCTTCATGAGATCTGCAGTAGTCATCTCTTTTATGACGTTATGGGCAACGGATCTTGATAGGGTTAGTCGTATAATTCCTAGAATCTGTCGATTCAACAGATTCCATTTCACCTCGTCCATCTTTTCTGACTTCTTTCCCAGCAACGACAGGTGAAGTTTCTTCCCTGGTAAAAGTTCTGTCAGCTCCCACTTGCTCGAACTTTCTTCTTGCAAGATTTCTTCATAGCTCTGTGGTTCTCCACCATTTGTTCGTACAAGATCTGGTTTTCCTGCTTTTGGCGTTCTGTCATTTTTCAGGAAACTTATTTTTTTATGTTTTCTCATAATGCATCTCTGGCTCATGTGTCCACGCCTGAGTAAACTTGTAGTCATATATAGTGTGTCAGTTTTCTTATCTCGAACCAGTATTAATGCTTCTTTAGTAATATTCCAGGTACTATCTGAGAACACTACTGAATGACCACTCTTATTGAGCTGTCCAACATAAATGAGATTTTTATTTAATTCAGGAACGTGCTTGACTTTTTGCAAAACTCATTTGCTTTTGTTAGAGAGTACAATATCAATGTCTCTTATTCTCACCACGTTCAGAGCTTTCCATCAGCCATATGTACCTTCCCAAAGTCACCTGCAATATAGTTTCACATCAACTCCTGATGGGAAGATGTATGGAAGGAAGCCTCTGAATCCAATATCCAGTCATCAACAAAACTGTGAACTGTCAGCAATAGCACATCATGCATTTCTTCGGTTGCAACATTAACGTCATTATTCTCTTTCTTAAGATTCATGTTGTTTCTTTTTATGTGGCTAACCTTGCCACAATTACAATAGGTTGTCTGCTGATCAGATTTTGATTTGATATTTTTTTTGTTTGAGTTTTGTTTTGTGATCTTCCTCTGGAATCAACGATCAGTACCGAACTCGAACCCGAGGTCTTACCAGAATCTTTCCTGCGCACCTCATCAGCCAAAATCAAATCACAAATATCATCATATTTCAGTTTATATTTACCTGCAGAACTGCTAATTGTCATTCTCATGACTTCCCAGCTATTTGACAATGAAACCAACAGTATCAGCGCACATATATCATCATCAAAATCAATTTCAACAGACGACAATTGATTTGTGATAGTATTGAAATCATTCAGGTGTAGAGCAACAGACAAAACTTTTTCAAGTTGAATAACATTTTTCATCAGGTGTACCTTGTTATTCGCCGATGACTTTTCATACATACCTGATAAAACCTTCATGAGATCTGCAGTAGTCATCTCTTTTATGACGTTATGGGCAACGGGTCTTGATAGGGTTAGTCGTATAACCCCCAAAACCTGTCGATCCAACATATTCCATCCCGCCTTGTCCATCTTTTCTGACTTCTTTCCCAGCAACGACAGGTGAAGTTTCTTCCCATAGAGGTAGTCTTCTATCTGCATCCTTCAGTAACCAAAATTTGTGTTATTGAACTTCTCGATCCCCGATATCATTACTTCATCTTTGTCCATCATTCTTTCTTTGAGCCTCAAACCAAATCTTTGATATCAGTTGTTGTGAAAAACGACGACAATTAAGCGAAAAAACGGATTGAGAAAAATCGCAAAATAGAAAAACACAGCGGAAACACACAGATTTACGTGGTTCGTCAAATTTTTTACGTCCACAGAGCTGTCGAGTATTTTATTAGCTTCAAAGAATACACTTATCGATCACCTCGAAGATTACAATAAAACACTCTTTCTCTCTCCTCCCCTTCTCTCTCTCTAAACCGAGAGTCACACCAAGAAGAAGAAAGACGGCTTCAAAGAAAAGCAACCTCGTGATTCCTTTATTTCTTCTATATAAGCCTCACGCCGGAGAGTAATCCAAGGAGGGAAGTCTGCTGGATAGTAATACCTCTTCCCTGTAATTGTGAGCCCTTTTTATTCTTGTTCAGGCCAAAGAAGAATTTAAGGTAGCTTGCCTGAATAGTGGGAAATCAGAAACAGCCTTGAGAATCAAATCCCAACGCAAATTGGAATCAGCCCTTGCTATATCTGCTTAGGCCCATTTAAGGAAACAGCAATTCAGGAATTCCAAAAAAGGAGTAACGGTGAGGAGAATAAGGCAGCCTTTATTTAGCAAATCCAGATGAAGCGAGTGCATAATTTGGAACTTAATTATATCGCAGCGATTAATTAAGGAAGCAAATAACATGAAATTAATTCGACAGATAATTTCTTAAGATGCACCCCAGTTTGGATGTAGTGAACCGGGCTTCACATAACATGACAGATTATGAAAGTCTTCGAAGTAGGGTTTGAGAGACGTCAAAAGGATCCTTGGTCTTTTAGCTATTGTACACAAACTTGAAAGAAAAGAAGGGCGACATGAATAAGAAGGATGCATTGATCTAAAGCATCTAATTTGATTTGACCATATAAAAATTTTTTTAGAATCTTTAATATGCCTATTTGCTTCAAGTTCTCCATCACATTAATTTATTGTGGTTGGGTTAATTATTTCTTGTTTCTATCAAGAAAAAAATAGAATATATGACAATCTCTATGAACCCTAAAAACACATAAAATTCACATTAAATTGCTAATAAGGCAAAAAATCAGTAATTAGAAGAGATTGTAGTGCTAACATGGATACTTATCTATTGAATTGTTTGGCTAATTGTTTATTTTATTTGTATTTATTAATATTTTGCTCTTTGTATTTTGATAGTTTGAAATTATTGGTTTATAGCATTGGTGGGCTTATTGGTTTCTATATCAATTTTGTTTACTTTGGTCTTTTAAGACTGATCCCAACTGAATTATTTTTATTTACGAGTAAATGTCTTAGCTTGCACTGGATTTTCAAAGGCTGTGCTCTATTTTCTTCTTTTTTGTCGCTGCAGCAGGTCTTGATAATTTGATTTATTTTTTTTTATTTTGCGGTTGCTTTTACCTACATCAAAATCCCATCCCCTTATATCAAACCAAATTGATGGATAGAATTTATTAAATTTTTTACCGTCCATTGGATATTATTGCTATTCGTCTTACAAAGGAGATGTCTTTGTCTAATTTAGGGTTGCAAAGGAACTCAGTTTAGTCTGAGTAAGAGTTTGCTCAAGCTTGTGCTTATTTTCCAAAATTTTATTTGAGCTAAGATTGATTTGAGTATTGATTTGAGTATCTATGTTAGTGTTTAATCTTATGGTTGTTTGAGTTTGGGTTGAATTCAGCTTGTGACTAATCAATCGAGTTTTATCGAGCCTATTATTGAGTAATACTATTGAGTTGCTTGTTAGTTAATTGAACAAGGCCTATTTACCCCCTTAATTGAGCTTAAAAATGAAACTCTAATTAAATGGACTATTAAATAAACAAGCATTTTGATGAGCATAGATAATAAGTTTGAATTCATGAGTAAATAATACATCATTCTTTCAAGTTGAATGAATTCTTTGAACAAAGTTAACATGTGCTCATGATGGTGGAGATGAAATTGATTCATGAACATCTTTGGGATCACCTTTTGGAATAGAGCAAATATGCATGAATAATGTTATATATAAAAGAGCAAGATACGTATTGTAAGTAATTGGGAGCAGATCCTAATCTAAAATAGAAGATATTATATGAAGACATTTCAGTTGTGATGAAAATGGAAGCACAAACTCAATATGAAAGATTGATAGTAAAGATGGAAAAATACTAGCAATTGTGATTAATTCTTTCTTTGCATCTAAAGTAGATCTAAATTAAATAATAGCGAAATAAAAAGTATGTAGGCTTAAACATCTCAACTTTATTAATCATTATGAATGATTTTGGCTGCGACCCTTGCATAATTTGAATTATTGGATAAATTTCAAATTGATTCTTAACATTATCATTTGTCACATGTGTATTTTTTAATTATAATTTAGGATTGTAGGAGTACCTCCCTGCCTATTTCAAGTGCCACTTTGTAATTTTTGTCATATTATTGTCAAGTGCGAGGATTATTCACTATTTAATTTGTGGTAGATGATAGGGGATTAATTATACGTTGCATTAATATAATGAGATTGCTGATCATTATATCTATTATTATCATGTGAAGGGTAATTAACTTTATTTTAATGGTATCATGTAGTCTAATGAGATTAATCTAAGAATCCATACTGAGAAGAACACATAAATATGTTATGTTGGTAATCATCATATTGCTAAAAAAATCCTTGAATTTTTTTACAATGATCAACATAGCTATAATAAGACAGATTAATAGCATTTGATAACTTAATTTGTTGTTTTTTTTGTGTGTGTGTGTGTGTGTGTGTAACTTAAATTATATTGACTAAAATCTTATATAGTGGATTAAAGTTGTCTAGGAATTCATGGATTAAAAAAAACAAATTTTGCGATCAATCACAATGCTAGATGGATACCTTGAGATTTTTTTTGATTGAGTTGAGTGAATACTATAATAATAATTGTTGCGTGGTGGAAGATATGCGTCAACATTGTACGAAAATCTAACAGTCTCAGCATTGTACGAAAATCTAACACATACACAGGTAAAAGAAATACATAGGAGGGGAAACCATGCTTTTTTTTATGTGGAAAAACTCTGAAAAGGGGAAAAACAGGAGGCCTAGCCTAGTCAAAGTAATCTGCCATGTGAGTGTAAGTACATAGGTCCAATCTTCTCTTGAATTAGGGAATATAGAATTACAAACTTGATAATTACAGTTGTACATTATTAGTCTAGCTTTCATAGTCATAGTTGGGCTTAAACAACTGTAGTTTTTGACAATAATAATTGCAATTGGCTTGCAATGGTTATAGTTGATTGTTACAAAAGGGGTGGTTTGCCACAAATGCTATTGTCGGTGGCTATAATAACGCTAATTTATTGTAGAGGCCTTAGTTGAAATATGTAATAATAGTTGGCTATATATAACTTTATTGATAGTAGTAGGAGCATTGATTAATCACAGAGACCGTAGTTGGTAGCTGTAATTACAATTTCTCACATATGTCGTGGTTGGTCGCATAGGTCAGAGTGAGGAGCTACAATAGCGCTAGTTGGCCACAAACCATAGTTGGAAGCTACAGTAGCAGTGAGCCATATAAATCATAGTTGATCACATAGGTCATAGTTGATTACAGATGTCAAGCTGCAATAGCGCCAATTGACCACCAAGATTGTAATTGTAAGCTACAGTATCCATGAGCTACATAGGTCGTAGTTGGTCACATGAGTCGTAGTGAGGAGCTGCAATAACATCAATTGATCACATAGGTCATAGTCGGGAGCTGCAATAGCATCAATTGACCACAAAGACCGTAGTCGGAAGTTGCAGTAACAGTGAGTCACATAGGTCGTAGTTCCCCGCATAGTTCGTAATGAGAGTTGCAGTAACAATTAGCCACATAGGTCGTAGTTGGTCACATAAGCCGTAGCGCGGAGTTGCAATAACGTCAATTGGCCACAAAGACCGTGGTTAGAAGTTGTAGTAACAGTGAGCCACATTAGTCATAGTTGGTTGCATAGGCTGTAGTTTGGATTTGCAGTGACAATTAGCCATATAGGTCGTAGATGGTCACATAGTCCGTAATGGACAGTTGTAGTAACAGTTAGCCACATAGGTCATAGTTGGTCACATAGGTTGTAGTGAGAAGCTGCAGTAACAATTAGTCACATAAGTTGTAGTTGAAAATTATAGTAGTGAGTCACATAGTCCATAGTTGGTCACATTAACCATATTGGGGAGTTGCAATAACGTCAATTGGCTACAAAAGTCATATTTGAAAGCTATAGTAACAGTGAGTCACATAGGTTATAGTTCTTCACATAGACCATAGTGGAGAGCTACAATAACGTTAATTTGATATCAATATTAGTAACTAGTCAAAGAAGGAGATAAGAAGGTGCAGTGGAATCATAGCATAATTCAAACGATTGAATACTCACNGTAACTAGTCAAAGAAGGAGATAAGAAGGTGCAGTGGAATCATAGCATAATTCAAACGATTGAATACTCACATTACATGGTTAAATAGTAACATTACAAAACTTTTAATATATTGAAATTATTGCTCTAGAATTTAAATAATCTTTATATTAAGTTCATTTTATATTTATGTAGCATATTAATTTAATATGTTACTTAATAAGAAAGCAAATTGGATGCTGCCNGTATTGAAATTATTGCTCTAGAATTTAAATAATCTTTATATCAAGTTCATTTTATATTTATGTAGCATATTAATTTAATATGTTACTTAATAAGAAAGCAAATTGGATGCTGCCCAAAGACCTATAGATCTGGCATAATTATGTGAGATGACTTATTTTATTTGTATTATATACTAACATTTTTGTTTTCTATAAGCTCAAGAAATTGAACTCTTTCAGTTTTCTTGATGCAGTAATCATAAATATAATTAGAAAGGATGAGAAGTTCTTAAAATTATTGGCTAATGCAAATCCTATTAATAGAGTTAACATAACTTGTTCTTTAAAACTTGGTAATATCCTCTCTCTCATAATTCTTCCTTTTATTCATTTTTGCTTTCGAGCATTGCATTTCTTTTGCGGCTTTCCATTCAACCTAGTGATTTTTTCCATACTGGTTTTATATTTTAGTTCTCAAAACCTTAAACTAAGACCTTGTCCAATATTATGTTATTTTTATGGGATTTGATAACTTTTGTTGAGGGCCTGAGGCTGCATAGTTTGATAAGTTTGTTGTAAGTCTCATGAGTTCATATAGGCGGGCAAGTATTTCCTTAACATGGTTGGCATATTTGCCTTGATCCGCTCTGGTAATTTGCTTCAAATTTCG